>JAQSEB010000215.1:0-100650 GCA_030063045.1 Pratylenchus scribneri
CCCCTAGCCCTAACCCTAGACCCTAGCCCATACCTAAGCTCTATGCGGATACCCTGGCGATAGGCGGACATCCTGGCGCTCACTGAAATTTTTTCTAATCATTTTTTCTCTCAATCAGCCAATATCTATTGGCTTCAATTTTTCCTTAGTTTTTCTAAAATTCTTAGTTTTTCTATTTTTTATTCATTCCCCCAAGGGCCCTAGAAACCCTATACCTAAGCCCCTACTAATTTTTCTCTTCTAATAATACAGTATCCTCTCTCTCTTTCTAATCACTCTTACCTGTCTATTCGCCTCCTTTCTTTTCTAAATTTCTTAGTTTTCTCTAACTTTCTTAGTCAATTCTAACTTTTTTTCTTAGTTTTTTTCTTCGTCTATTTTTCTATTTTTAGATTATTTCATTAGTTTTTCAGCCTCTGCCTTCCAGGCATATTTTTTTCGATTTTTTTTCTCGGCCGTTTTTTCCTAAAAAGAATTTTTCAAAACTCGGCCAGGCCTTTAGGCCGGCCGAGGCGAATTTTTTTTGGAATTTTTCTTTTTTCATTTTGAAAATCGCCTCCGGCGAGGCCTGTTTTTCACTGATTTTTCCTCGTTTTTCGGAATTTTTCCCGGAATTTTTGGGATTTTTCATGTTTTTTCGATTTTTTTTTTTGTTTTTTGAAATTTTTTCCCCTACCCTACCTACCTAACCCTAACCCCTAGCCCTAACCCTAGACCCTAGCCCATACCTAAGCTCTATGCGGATACCCTGGCGATAGGCGGACATCCTGGCGCTCACTGAAATTTTTTCTAATCATTTTTTCTCTCAATCAGCCAATATCTATTGGCTTCAATTTTTCCTTAGTTTTTCTAAAATTCTTAGTTTTTCTATTTTTTATTCATTCCCCCAAGGGCCCTAGAAACCCTATACCTAAGCCCCTACTAATTTTTCTCTTCTAATAATACAGTATCCTCTCTCTCTTTCTAATCACTCTTACCTGTCTATTCGCCTCCTTTCTTTTCTAAATTTCTTAGTTTTCTCTAACTTTCTTAGTCAATTCTAACTTTTTTTCTTAGTTTTTTTCTTCGTCTATTTTTCTATTTTTAGATTATTTCATTAGTTTTTCAGCCTCTGCCTTCCAGGCATATTTTTTTCGATTTTTTTTCTCGGCCGTTTTTTCCTAAAAAGAATTTTTCAAAACTCGGCCAGGCCTTTAGGCCGGCCGAGGCGAATTTTTTTTGGAATTTTTCTTTTTTCATTTTGAAAATCGCCTCCGGCGAGGCCTGTTTTTCACTGATTTTTCCTCGTTTTTCGGAATTTTTCCCGGAATTTTTGGGATTTTTCATGTTTTTTCGATTTTTTTTTTTGTTTTTTGAAATTTTTTCCCCTACCCTACCTACCTAACCCTAACCCCTAGCCCTAACCCTAGACCCTAGCCCATACCTAAGCTCTATGCGGATACCCTGGCGATAGGCGGACATCCTGGCGCTCACTGAAATTTTTTCTAATCATTTTTTCTCTCAATCAGCCAATATCTATTGGCTTCAATTTTTCCTTAGTTTTTCTAAAATTCTTAGTTTTTCTATTTTTTATTCATTCCCCCAAGGGCCCTAGAAACCCTATACCTAAGCCCCTACTAATTTTTCTCTTCTAATAATACAGTATCCTCTCTCTCTTTCTAATCACTCTTACCTGTCTATTCGCCTCCTTTCTTTTCTAAATTTCTTAGTTTTCTCTAACTTTCTTAGTCAATTCTAACTTTTTTTCTTAGTTTTTTTCTTCGTCTATTTTTCTATTTTTAGATTATTTCATTAGTTTTTCAGCCTCTGCCTTCCAGGCATATTTTTTTCGATTTTTTTTCTCGGCCGTTTTTTCCTAAAAAGAATTTTTCAAAACTCGGCCAGGCCTTTAGGCCGGCCGAGGCGAATTTTTTTTGGAATTTTTCTTTTTTCATTTTGAAAATCGCCTCCGGCGAGGCCTGTTTTTCACTGATTTTTCCTCGTTTTTCGGAATTTTTCCCGGAATTTTTGGGATTTTTCATGTTTTTTCGATTTTTTTTTTTGTTTTTTGAAATTTTTTCCCCTACCCTACCTACCTAACCCTAACCCCTAGCCCTAACCCTAGACCCTAGCCCATACCTAAGCTCTATGCGGATACCCTGGCGATAGGCGGACATCCTGGCGCTCACTGAAATTTTTTCTAATCATTTTTTCTCTCAATCAGCCAATATCTATTGGCTTCAATTTTTCCTTAGTTTTTCTAAAATTCTTAGTTTTTCTATTTTTTATTCATTCCCCCAAGGGCCCTAGAAACCCTATACCTAAGCCCCTACTAATTTTTCTCTTCTAATAATACAGTATCCTCTCTCTCTTTCTAATCACTCTTACCTGTCTATTCGCCTCCTTTCTTTTCTAAATTTCTTAGTTTTCTCTAACTTTCTTAGTCAATTCTAACTTTTTTTCTTAGTTTTTTTCTTCGTCTATTTTTCTATTTTTAGATTATTTCATTAGTTTTTCAGCCTCTGCCTTCCAGGCATATTTTTTTCGATTTTTTTTCTCGGCCGTTTTTTCCTAAAAAGAATTTTTCAAAACTCGGCCAGGCCTTTAGGCCGGCCGAGGCGAATTTTTTTTGGAATTTTTCTTTTTTCATTTTGAAAATCGCCTCCGGCGAGGCCTGTTTTTCACTGATTTTTCCTCGTTTTTCGGAATTTTTCCCGGAATTTTTGGGATTTTTCATGTTTTTTCGATTTTTTTTTTTGTTTTTTGAAATTTTTTCCCCTACCCTACCTACCTAACCCTAACCCCTAGCCCTAACCCTAGACCCTAGCCCATACCTAAGCTCTATGCGGATACCCTGGCGATAGGCGGACATCCTGGCGCTCACTGAAATTTTTTCTAATCATTTTTTCTCTCAATCAGCCAATATCTATTGGCTTCAATTTTTCCTTAGTTTTTCTAAAATTCTTAGTTTTTCTATTTTTTATTCATTCCCCCAAGGGCCCTAGAAACCCTATACCTAAGCCCCTACTAATTTTTCTCTTCTAATAATACAGTATCCTCTCTCTCTTTCTAATCACTCTTACCTGTCTATTCGCCTCCTTTCTTTTCTAAATTTCTTAGTTTTCTCTAACTTTCTTAGTCAATTCTAACTTTTTTTCTTAGTTTTTTTCTTCGTCTATTTTTCTATTTTTAGATTATTTCATTAGTTTTTCAGCCTCTGCCTTCCAGGCATATTTTTTTCGATTTTTTTTCTCGGCCGTTTTTTCCTAAAAAGAATTTTTCAAAACTCGGCCAGGCCTTTAGGCCGGCCGAGGCGAATTTTTTTTGGAATTTTTCTTTTTTCATTTTGAAAATCGCCTCCGGCGAGGCCTGTTTTTCACTGATTTTTCCTCGTTTTTCGGAATTTTTCCCGGAATTTTTGGGATTTTTCATGTTTTTTCGATTTTTTTTTTGTTTTTTGAAATTTTTTCCCCTACCCTACCTACCTAACCCTAACCCCTAGCCCTAACCCTAGACCCTAGCCCATACCTAAGCTCTATGCGGATACCCTGGCGATAGGCGGACATCCTGGCGCTCACTGAAATTTTTTCTAATCATTTTTTCTCTCAATCAGCCAATATCTATTGGCTTCAATTTTTCCTTAGTTTTTCTAAAATTCTTAGTTTTTCTATTTTTTATTCATTCCCCCAAGGGCCCTAGAAACCCTATACCTAAGCCCCTACTAATTTTTCTCTTCTAATAATACAGTATCCTCTCTCTCTTTCTAATCACTCTTACCTGTCTATTCGCCTCCTTTCTTTTCTAAATTTCTTAGTTTTCTCTAACTTTCTTAGTCAATTCTAACTTTTTTTCTTAGTTTTTTTCTTCGTCTATTTTTCTATTTTTAGATTATTTCATTAGTTTTTCAGCCTCTGCCTTCCAGGCATATTTTTTTCGATTTTTTTTCTCGGCCGTTTTTTCCTAAAAAGAATTTTTCAAAACTCGGCCAGGCCTTTAGGCCGGCCGAGGCGAATTTTTTTTGGAATTTTTCTTTTTTCATTTTGAAAATCGCCTCCGGCGAGGCCTGTTTTTCACTGATTTTTCCTCGTTTTTCGGAATTTTTCCCGGAATTTTTGGGATTTTTCATGTTTTTTCGATTTTTTTTTTTGTTTTTTGAAATTTTTTCCCCTACCCTACCTACCTAACCCTAACCCCTAGCCCTAACCCTAGACCCTAGCCCATACCTAAGCTCTATGCGGATACCCTGGCGATAGGCGGACATCCTGGCGCTCACTGAAATTTTTTCTAATCATTTTTTCTCTCAATCAGCCAATATCTATTGGCTTCAATTTTTCCTTAGTTTTTCTAAAATTCTTAGTTTTTCTATTTTTTATTCATTCCCCCAAGGGCCCTAGAAACCCTATACCTAAGCCCCTACTAATTTTTCTCTTCTAATAATACAGTATCCTCTCTCTCTTTCTAATCACTCTTACCTGTCTATTCGCCTCCTTTCTTTTCTAAATTTCTTAGTTTTCTCTAACTTTCTTAGTCAATTCTAACTTTTTTTCTTAGTTTTTTTCTTCGTCTATTTTTCTATTTTTAGATTATTTCATTAGTTTTTCAGCCTCTGCCTTCCAGGCATATTTTTTTCGATTTTTTTTCTCGGCCGTTTTTTCCTAAAAAGAATTTTTCAAAACTCGGCCAGGCCTTTAGGCCGGCCGAGGCGAATTTTTTTTGGAATTTTTCTTTTTTCATTTTGAAAATCGCCTCCGGCGAGGCCTGTTTTTCACTGATTTTTCCTCGTTTTTCGGAATTTTTCCCGGAATTTTTGGGATTTTTCATGTTTTTTCGATTTTTTTTTTTGTTTTTTGAAATTTTTTCCCCTACCCTACCTACCTAACCCTAACCCCTAGCCCTAACCCTAGACCCTAGCCCATACCTAAGCTCTATGCGGATACCCTGGCGATAGGCGGACATCCTGGCGCTCACTGAAATTTTTTCTAATCATTTTTTCTCTCAATCAGCCAATATCTATTGGCTTCAATTTTTCCTTAGTTTTTCTAAAATTCTTAGTTTTTCTATTTTTTATTCATTCCCCCAAGGGCCCTAGAAACCCTATACCTAAGCCCCTACTAATTTTTCTCTTCTAATAATACAGTATCCTCTCTCTCTTTCTAATCACTCTTACCTGTCTATTCGCCTCCTTTCTTTTCTAAATTTCTTAGTTTTCTCTAACTTTCTTAGTCAATTCTAACTTTTTTTCTTAGTTTTTTTCTTCGTCTATTTTTCTATTTTTAGATTATTTCATTAGTTTTTCAGCCTCTGCCTTCCAGGCATATTTTTTTCGATTTTTTTTCTCGGCCGTTTTTTCCTAAAAAGAATTTTTCAAAACTCGGCCAGGCCTTTAGGCCGGCCGAGGCGAATTTTTTTTGGAATTTTTCTTTTTTCATTTTGAAAATCGCCTCCGGCGAGGCCTGTTTTTCACTGATTTTTCCTCGTTTTTCGGAATTTTTCCCGGAATTTTTGGGATTTTTCATGTTTTTTCGATTTTTTTTTTTGTTTTTTGAAATTTTTTCCCCTACCCTACCTACCTAACCCTAACCCCTAGCCCTAACCCTAGACCCTAGCCCATACCTAAGCTCTATGCGGATACCCTGGCGATAGGCGGACATCCTGGCGCTCACTGAAATTTTTTCTAATCATTTTTTCTCTCAATCAGCCAATATCTATTGGCTTCAATTTTTCCTTAGTTTTTCTAAAATTCTTAGTTTTTCTATTTTTTATTCATTCCCCCAAGGGCCCTAGAAACCCTATACCTAAGCCCCTACTAATTTTTCTCTTCTAATAATACAGTATCCTCTCTCTCTTTCTAATCACTCTTACCTGTCTATTCGCCTCCTTTCTTTTCTAAATTTCTTAGTTTTCTCTAACTTTCTTAGTCAATTCTAACTTTTTTTCTTAGTTTTTTTCTTCGTCTATTTTTCTATTTTTAGATTATTTCATTAGTTTTTCAGCCTCTGCCTTCCAGGCATATTTTTTTCGATTTTTTTTCTCGGCCGTTTTTTCCTAAAAAGAATTTTTCAAAACTCGGCCAGGCCTTTAGGCCGGCCGAGGCGAATTTTTTTTGGAATTTTTCTTTTTTCATTTTGAAAATCGCCTCCGGCGAGGCCTGTTTTTCACTGATTTTTCCTCGTTTTTCGGAATTTTTCCCGGAATTTTTGGGATTTTTCATGTTTTTTCGATTTTTTTTTTTGTTTTTTGAAATTTTTTCCCCTACCCTACCTACCTAACCCTAACCCCTAGCCCTAACCCTAGACCCTAGCCCATACCTAAGCTCTATGCGGATACCCTGGCGATAGGCGGACATCCTGGCGCTCACTGAAATTTTTTCTAATCATTTTTTCTCTCAATCAGCCAATATCTATTGGCTTCAATTTTTCCTTAGTTTTTCTAAAATTCTTAGTTTTTCTATTTTTTATTCATTCCCCCAAGGGCCCTAGAAACCCTATACCTAAGCCCCTACTAATTTTTCTCTTCTAATAATACAGTATCCTCTCTCTCTTTCTAATCACTCTTACCTGTCTATTCGCCTCCTTTCTTTTCTAAATTTCTTAGTTTTCTCTAACTTTCTTAGTCAATTCTAACTTTTTTTCTTAGTTTTTTTCTTCGTCTATTTTTCTATTTTTAGATTATTTCATTAGTTTTTCAGCCTCTGCCTTCCAGGCATATTTTTTTCGATTTTTTTTCTCGGCCGTTTTTTCCTAAAAAGAATTTTTCAAAACTCGGCCAGGCCTTTAGGCCGGCCGAGGCGAATTTTTTTTGGAATTTTTCTTTTTTCATTTTGAAAATCGCCTCCGGCGAGGCCTGTTTTTCACTGATTTTTCCTCGTTTTTCGGAATTTTTCCCGGAATTTTTGGGATTTTTCATGTTTTTTCGATTTTTTTTTTTGTTTTTTGAAATTTTTTCCCCTACCCTACCTACCTAACCCTAACCCCTAGCCCTAACCCTAGACCCTAGCCCATACCTAAGCTCTATGCGGATACCCTGGCGATAGGCGGACATCCTGGCGCTCACTGAAATTTTTTCTAATCATTTTTTCTCTCAATCAGCCAATATCTATTGGCTTCAATTTTTCCTTAGTTTTTCTAAAATTCTTAGTTTTTCTATTTTTTATTCATTCCCCCAAGGGCCCTAGAAACCCTATACCTAAGCCCCTACTAATTTTTCTCTTCTAATAATACAGTATCCTCTCTCTCTTTCTAATCACTCTTACCTGTCTATTCGCCTCCTTTCTTTTCTAAATTTCTTAGTTTTCTCTAACTTTCTTAGTCAATTCTAACTTTTTTTCTTAGTTTTTTTCTTCGTCTATTTTTCTATTTTTAGATTATTTCATTAGTTTTTCAGCCTCTGCCTTCCAGGCATATTTTTTTCGATTTTTTTTCTCGGCCGTTTTTTCCTAAAAAGAATTTTTCAAAACTCGGCCAGGCCTTTAGGCCGGCCGAGGCGAATTTTTTTTGGAATTTTTCTTTTTTCATTTTGAAAATCGCCTCCGGCGAGGCCTGTTTTTCACTGATTTTTCCTCGTTTTTCGGAATTTTTCCCGGAATTTTTGGGATTTTTCATGTTTTTTCGATTTTTTTTTTTGTTTTGAAATTTTTTCCCCTACCCTACCTACCTAACCCTAACCCCTAGCCCTAACCCTAGACCCTAGCCCATACCTAAGCTCTATGCGGATACCCTGGCGATAGGCGGACATCCTGGCGCTCACTGAAATTTTTTCTAATCATTTTTTCTCTCAATCAGCCAATATCTATTGGCTTCAATTTTTCCTTAGTTTTTCTAAAATTCTTAGTTTTTCTATTTTTTATTCATTCCCCCAAGGGCCCTAGAAACCCTATACCTAAGCCCCTACTAATTTTTCTCTTCTAATAATACAGTATCCTCTCTCTCTTTCTAATCACTCTTACCTGTCTATTCGCCTCCTTTCTTTTCTAAATTTCTTAGTTTTCTCTAACTTTCTTAGTCAATTCTAACTTTTTTTCTTAGTTTTTTTCTTCGTCTATTTTTCTATTTTTAGATTATTTCATTAGTTTTTCAGCCTCTGCCTTCCAGGCATATTTTTTTCGATTTTTTTTCTCGGCCGTTTTTTCCTAAAAAGAATTTTTCAAAACTCGGCCAGGCCTTTAGGCCGGCCGAGGCGAATTTTTTTTGGAATTTTTCTTTTTTCATTTTGAAAATCGCCTCCGGCGAGGCCTGTTTTTCACTGATTTTTCCTCGTTTTTCGGAATTTTTCCCGGAATTTTTGGGATTTTTCATGTTTTTTCGATTTTTTTTTTTGTTTTTTGAAATTTTTTCCCCTACCCTACCTACCTAACCCTAACCCCTAGCCCTAACCCTAGACCCTAGCCCATACCTAAGCTCTATGCGGATACCCTGGCGATAGGCGGACATCCTGGCGCTCACTGAAATTTTTTCTAATCATTTTTTCTCTCAATCAGCCAATATCTATTGGCTTCAATTTTTCCTTAGTTTTTCTAAAATTCTTAGTTTTTCTATTTTTTATTCATTCCCCCAAGGGCCCTAGAAACCCTATACCTAAGCCCCTACTAATTTTTCTCTTCTAATAATACAGTATCCTCTCTCTCTTTCTAATCACTCTTACCTGTCTATTCGCCTCCTTTCTTTTCTAAATTTCTTAGTTTTCTCTAACTTTCTTAGTCAATTCTAACTTTTTTTCTTAGTTTTTTTCTTCGTCTATTTTTCTATTTTTAGATTATTTCATTAGTTTTTCAGCCTCTGCCTTCCAGGCATATTTTTTTCGATTTTTTTTCTCGGCCGTTTTTTCCTAAAAAGAATTTTTCAAAACTCGGCCAGGCCTTTAGGCCGGCCGAGGCGAATTTTTTTTGGAATTTTTCTTTTTTCATTTTGAAAATCGCCTCCGGCGAGGCCTGTTTTTCACTGATTTTTCCTCGTTTTTCGGAATTTTTCCCGGAATTTTTGGGATTTTTCATGTTTTTTCGATTTTTTTTTTTGTTTTTTGAAATTTTTTCCCCTACCCTACCTACCTAACCCTAACCCCTAGCCCTAACCCTAGACCCTAGCCCATACCTAAGCTCTATGCGGATACCCTGGCGATAGGCGGACATCCTGGCGCTCACTGAAATTTTTTCTAATCATTTTTTCTCTCAATCAGCCAATATCTATTGGCTTCAATTTTTCCTTAGTTTTTCTAAAATTCTTAGTTTTTCTATTTTTTATTCATTCCCCCAAGGGCCCTAGAAACCCTATACCTAAGCCCCTACTAATTTTTCTCTTCTAATAATACAGTATCCTCTCTCTCTTTCTAATCACTCTTACCTGTCTATTCGCCTCCTTTCTTTTCTAAATTTCTTAGTTTTCTCTAACTTTCTTAGTCAATTCTAACTTTTTTTCTTAGTTTTTTTCTTCGTCTATTTTTCTATTTTTAGATTATTTCATTAGTTTTTCAGCCTCTGCCTTCCAGGCATATTTTTTTCGATTTTTTTTCTCGGCCGTTTTTTCCTAAAAAGAATTTTTCAAAACTCGGCCAGGCCTTTAGGCCGGCCGAGGCGAATTTTTTTTGGAATTTTTCTTTTTTCATTTTGAAAATCGCCTCCGGCGAGGCCTGTTTTTCACTGATTTTTCCTCGTTTTTCGGAATTTTTCCCGGAATTTTTGGGATTTTTCATGTTTTTTCGATTTTTTTTTTGTTTTTTGAAATTTTTTCCCCTACCCTACCTACCTAACCCTAACCCCTAGCCCTAACCCTAGACCCTAGCCCATACCTAAGCTCTATGCGGATACCCTGGCGATAGGCGGACATCCTGGCGCTCACTGAAATTTTTTCTAATCATTTTTTCTCTCAATCAGCCAATATCTATTGGCTTCAATTTTTCCTTAGTTTTTCTAAAATTCTTAGTTTTTCTATTTTTTATTCATTCCCCCAAGGGCCCTAGAAACCCTATACCTAAGCCCCTACTAATTTTTCTCTTCTAATAATACAGTATCCTCTCTCTCTTTCTAATCACTCTTACCTGTCTATTCGCCTCCTTTCTTTTCTAAATTTCTTAGTTTTCTCTAACTTTCTTAGTCAATTCTAACTTTTTTTCTTAGTTTTTTTCTTCGTCTATTTTTCTATTTTTAGATTATTTCATTAGTTTTTCAGCCTCTGCCTTCCAGGCATATTTTTTTCGATTTTTTTTCTCGGCCGTTTTTTCCTAAAAAGAATTTTTCAAAACTCGGCCAGGCCTTTAGGCCGGCCGAGGCGAATTTTTTTTGGAATTTTTCTTTTTTCATTTTGAAAATCGCCTCCGGCGAGGCCTGTTTTTCACTGATTTTTCCTCGTTTTTCGGAATTTTTCCCGGAATTTTTGGGATTTTTCATGTTTTTTCGATTTTTTTTTTGTTTTTTGAAATTTTTTCCCCTACCCTACCTACCTAACCCTAACCCCTAGCCCTAACCCTAGACCCTAGCCCATACCTAAGCTCTATGCGGATACCCTGGCGATAGGCGGACATCCTGGCGCTCACTGAAATTTTTTCTAATCATTTTTTCTCTCAATCAGCCAATATCTATTGGCTTCAATTTTTCCTTAGTTTTTCTAAAATTCTTAGTTTTTCTATTTTTTATTCATTCCCCCAAGGGCCCTAGAAACCCTATACCTAAGCCCCTACTAATTTTTCTCTTCTAATAATACAGTATCCTCTCTCTCTTTCTAATCACTCTTACCTGTCTATTCGCCTCCTTTCTTTTCTAAATTTCTTAGTTTTCTCTAACTTTCTTAGTCAATTCTAACTTTTTTTCTTAGTTTTTTTCTTCGTCTATTTTTCTATTTTTAGATTATTTCATTAGTTTTTCAGCCTCTGCCTTCCAGGCATATTTTTTTCGATTTTTTTTCTCGGCCGTTTTTTCCTAAAAAGAATTTTTCAAAACTCGGCCAGGCCTTTAGGCCGGCCGAGGCGAATTTTTTTTGGAATTTTTCTTTTTTCATTTTGAAAATCGCCTCCGGCGAGGCCTGTTTTTCACTGATTTTTCCTCGTTTTTCGGAATTTTTCCCGGAATTTTTGGGATTTTTCATGTTTTTTCGATTTTTTTTTTGTTTTTTGAAATTTTTTCCCCTACCCTACCTACCTAACCCTAACCCCTAGCCCTAACCCTAGACCCTAGCCCATACCTAAGCTCTATGCGGATACCCTGGCGATAGGCGGACATCCTGGCGCTCACTGAAATTTTTTCTAATCATTTTTTCTCTCAATCAGCCAATATCTATTGGCTTCAATTTTTCCTTAGTTTTTCTAAAATTCTTAGTTTTTCTATTTTTTATTCATTCCCCCAAGGGCCCTAGAAACCCTATACCTAAGCCCCTACTAATTTTTCTCTTCTAATAATACAGTATCCTCTCTCTCTTTCTAATCACTCTTACCTGTCTATTCGCCTCCTTTCTTTTCTAAATTTCTTAGTTTTCTCTAACTTTCTTAGTCAATTCTAACTTTTTTTCTTAGTTTTTTTCTTCGTCTATTTTTCTATTTTTAGATTATTTCATTAGTTTTTCAGCCTCTGCCTTCCAGGCATATTTTTTTCGATTTTTTTTCTCGGCCGTTTTTTCCTAAAAAGAATTTTTCAAAACTCGGCCAGGCCTTTAGGCCGGCCGAGGCGAATTTTTTTTGGAATTTTTCTTTTTTCATTTTGAAAATCGCCTCCGGCGAGGCCTGTTTTTCACTGATTTTTCCTCGTTTTTCGGAATTTTTCCCGGAATTTTTGGGATTTTTCATGTTTTTTCGATTTTTTTTTTTGTTTTTTGAAATTTTTTCCCCTACCCTACCTACCTAACCCTAACCCCTAGCCCTAACCCTAGACCCTAGCCCATACCTAAGCTCTATGCGGATACCCTGGCGATAGGCGGACATCCTGGCGCTCACTGAAATTTTTTCTAATCATTTTTTCTCTCAATCAGCCAATATCTATTGGCTTCAATTTTTCCTTAGTTTTTCTAAAATTCTTAGTTTTTCTATTTTTTATTCATTCCCCCAAGGGCCCTAGAAACCCTATACCTAAGCCCCTACTAATTTTTCTCTTCTAATAATACAGTATCCTCTCTCTCTTTCTAATCACTCTTACCTGTCTATTCGCCTCCTTTCTTTTCTAAATTTCTTAGTTTTCTCTAACTTTCTTAGTCAATTCTAACTTTTTTTCTTAGTTTTTTTCTTCGTCTATTTTTCTATTTTTAGATTATTTCATTAGTTTTTCAGCCTCTGCCTTCCAGGCATATTTTTTTCGATTTTTTTTCTCGGCCGTTTTTTCCTAAAAAGAATTTTTCAAAACTCGGCCAGGCCTTTAGGCCGGCCGAGGCGAATTTTTTTTGGAATTTTTCTTTTTTCATTTTGAAAATCGCCTCCGGCGAGGCCTGTTTTTCACTGATTTTTCCTCGTTTTTCGGAATTTTTCCCGGAATTTTTGGGATTTTTCATGTTTTTTCGATTTTTTTTTTGTTTTTTGAAATTTTTTCCCCTACCCTACCTACCTAACCCTAACCCCTAGCCCTAACCCTAGACCCTAGCCCATACCTAAGCTCTATGCGGATACCCTGGCGATAGGCGGACATCCTGGCGCTCACTGAAATTTTTTCTAATCATTTTTTCTCTCAATCAGCCAATATCTATTGGCTTCAATTTTTCCTTAGTTTTTCTAAAATTCTTAGTTTTTCTATTTTTTATTCATTCCCCCAAGGGCCCTAGAAACCCTATACCTAAGCCCCTACTAATTTTTCTCTTCTAATAATACAGTATCCTCTCTCTCTTTCTAATCACTCTTACCTGTCTATTCGCCTCCTTTCTTTTCTAAATTTCTTAGTCTTCTCTTCTGCTGTTAGCTATCTATTCAATGGTATCTTAGTTTTAATTTATCTTTTTAATTTTTCCTTAGTTTTTTAGTCCTTTTCTAATCTAATTTTCTTAATTCTTTCTTTTTTATTCATCAGAGAGCTATGAAGGATCTTTTAAAATATTTTCTATTCCCATCCATTTTTAATTTGTGAATTTAAGATAATTCTTCATTTTGCATATTATTCAATTGATCTTTTAAGAATTCTTCTTTTCTAGTATTTTTTATGATTCTTCTTTCTTCATATTCAATTCGTTTTTTTCACGTAATCATTTCTCTCTTCTTCTACCATTAATTCTCTTCTCATTCATAAATTTTATTCATTTCATTACTTTTTTTCGTCTTCATTCTTTCTCAAATAAACATCTATTAATCTTCTTATTCGATCGATTCATTCTCTTTTCCTATCGATCATCATTTAACATTTTCTCTACATTCTCATTCCTTTCCATTTATCCATATACTCCTCCCCTTTCATCCTATCTTGCCTTCTTTTTTTGTTTAATTCACTTATTTCCATACTTTATTCATTATTTTTCATTCTCTTTATTTATCCTTTCTGATTCTCTCATTCACTCTTATTTTTATCGCTTACCTTAGCTCCTAGCTGATACCCAGTCGATAGCCGGTACCTATGGTCTTATTTGAGACCCTAGGGCCCTTAATACCCATACCTATTCGCCTCTTATTTTCTACAGTAATCTATCTAATTATTTTCTTATTCTTTCTTCCTCCTCTTCTTCTTCTTAACAGCTATTATCTATTTGCTTAGTTTTTTTTTTAGAATAGTTTAACTTTCTTAGTCTCTTTCTAATCTAATTTTTTCTTTTTCCAATTTTTCTTATTTTTTTCAATTTTCTAGTCGAATTTTTTCTTAGTTTTTCTAGTCGATTTTTCTTAGTTTTTAATTGCCCATCGGGGCCTATTTTTTTGTCATTTTTTCAGTTTATTTTTTTTACATCTTAACTCTTTCCATCTCCTTAATTTAACCTTTTATCTAATTCTTCGTTTCAAATTTCCCAGATTCATGTATTTTCCCTCCCTGTCCATTCTTTTTTCTTTTTTCTACAGTAATCCCCAGGCCCCCTATCCTAACCATAGCCCCTAAATTCCGAACCTATTCGCCCATTTTTTCCACTACAGTATCCCACTAATCATACACTTACCTGTCTGCTCCTTTTTTCTCCCCTTCTTTCTTTACAGTACTCTTTTTTTCTTAATTTTTTCTAAATTTCTTTTTTCTAATTTTCCCTTAGTTTTTTGAATTTTCTTAGTTAATCTTAATACTTAAGCCTCTACCTTTGTTTTTTTTCTCCAAATAATTTTTTAAGCGAATTTCTTTGATTGTTTTTCTAATCGCCAAATAAGCCTTACCTAAATTAAATTTTCTCTATCATTTTATTTATTCATTTTTTTTCTTAGTTTATGTACTCTATCTTTTATCAAGTGCCTTTCTGTATATAATCTTAAATAATCTATATCGCCAATCCAATTATCTTTCTATTAAGTTTTTTTAGCTATCGATTTAATAGCAAATTGATTTAGCTATTTGTTAATTTCATGCCTTTCCTTATAAAAAATGTTCTCATTTTACCTATTACTATTCATTTATTTTCTTCCATGATTTCATCCTTCTTTCTTCAGTCTTTTTTTCCTTTTTCTCATTGGATCATGATCATATTTTATATAACATAACACCTATTGAGACAAATTTAATAAGTAAATTCAAATGATTATTATCAAATCATTAAATTTTATTTGTTGTCTTGTAATATCCAACCATATTCGATTATTTTATCACAATATTATATGCATAAAAATAAAAATATTCAAACTGCCAATCAAATTGCACGATTTTTTTCTTTTTCTTAACTAATTGTCAAATAACCGATAAGGAAAATCAATGAAATGATAAAAGTGCCGATAGCATGAAACGCTAAAAAGCAGCTGATCCAATCGGAGCGGAAACTGCAAAATAAAATTAATATTACTATTTTCGAATTTGATTTTTCAATTATTTACCGATTATTGGCTGATGCTTTTTGCTCTGCAACTTCTACATTTCCCGTATCCTTTTTTAATTCCAATGTTTCCAAATCCTGGTAGTCAGTGGCCGAATCAAAAATATAAACAAATTTGTTGATCAATATACTCGCACTAAGAAACGTTCATATCATTTATAAGTTATAGATTAAAATTTTACCTTATTAGTGAATCCCATGGCGGTTGATTGTAAATTCGCAATTTCGTTAATGCCAAAATAATAAATGAAAAAGACATTGACACCAAATTCAATATCATCCCAAGCTCGTGAACTTTCACTAGATACGATATATAGTTTAAAATTACAATATTTATTATTATTATTTATTACTGAAGGTCGGTGAATTTGCAGCAGAACCTATTAATAATAACAAAATAAATTTACTATAATTTATATAAATTGAACCCATTTGTGGTGCAATTCTTTGTGTGAAGAGCATGAGAGTAAGGAATTGAAGAAGGAGAAGGAATAATTTCGCAAATAATTGTGTTCTGACATTGACAATTAGCCCGAATATTGGTGCAAATAAAAGCAAAAAAGCACATGACCAAGCCTATATTAATATTTTAAATTTTTTCTTTTATAAAGTTTTTTATTTTTAGTATGAAAAGACTATTTTAATTTTTTTATACTACGAATAAATATGATTACAGTATTATTATTTTCTTTCATTCCTGGTTTCTGAATTCTTAGTTTATATTGTAAAATACATCCTTCATTATTATACAATATACATCATATTATAAAATTTAGAAAAAATATTTATTATATTGTTTGGGTAATATTTAATTAAATTTTTACCGGAATTTCCAATTCTGTTTTCAATGTAGAAGATGATCTTTGCAAATTCAGACAAAAATTCATCTGAAAGGTAAATTAATATTTTAAAATATTGAAAATTTTTAAACTTGAGTGATGTTCGCCGAATCAGTAAATATTGTGGGAATAGTACCTAAGAAACCATCCATATTCCATAATCATGGAAAAATTTTACTTACCAGAAAGAGACCATCCAAAGTCATGGAAATATTTTGGATCCGTGAAAACTGGTTGCCCATCGTTGATTAATCGTACCAACGACTAATAATAATAAATGGATTTTAAATTTTTAAAATTTCTTTTAAGTAATTTTTAGTTATGTAATTTTAGAAAATTAAATTGAATACCCTCTGGTTCAATGGCTCGAGAAAAAAGCAACACCTTCAAAGTTTAATTTTCCAATTTTTCAAATATTTATTTTTCACCTGTAAACATCATCTGGAAAATGCTTGAAATCAGTATCATCACAGAACGTAGAGAATTTAAATCCCAAAATTGCAGTGACATTTCCATTGTTACGGGCCTCTACTTTTCGAACTTCCATCTGCTCAAATTCATTGCGAAGCGCCGTCTCAAAACCCTTGAAAAGTTTTAAAATGTTCTCATAGTATAAAAAATGCTAATGAATTACATAGAATTTTAAATTAAATTTAAATATGATTCAATTATTATAAATGTATTTATTAATTCTACAAACTTGTCCAGTTAAATAGGGAACCCAAATGTGTGATGCGGATGCTATACGAATCTGTTGGACTTTGAATTGTTCTTGGTCCCAAATAAGCCGTTCGTCCAGCCAATGTAATTCCAAATAGCCGACAATATTCAGATCTCGCAAAAATTCATTCTAAAAGTTTGTTTAATTAATTATTATTATTAATGACTTCAGCAAAATCATATTTTACGAACATATTTTCGTGCCAAAAAAATCGTTTTTAAGATCGATAATTTGATCAATCCAAATGTCTTTAAGATTCCTATTCTGGCTAAATTCTAGCCCTAATCTAAAGGTAGCGATAAATCTTATCCTTATCTCTTGCACTTTCTTATGGCCAAGTGGTTTTAAAATGCCTATATTTGTAATGTTGGTAAATTGTGATTTTTGCTAGATTTATATTTATTTTCTCATAAATTATTTTTTATTTAATTGATTATATTATATTAATTAAAGTGCTTATATTAAATTAAAGTATTGTTCTTTTCTATTAAAAATTTTAATTTCTTACAATTTGGAAATGTTGTATGGTTATTTTATTGACGAGCAATTTGATCTAAATTAAAAAATTATTAAATTTAAATTTCTAAAATATTTTTTTTAACCTCATTGAAATTGGGTGGCAATGAAGAAATTGGATGCAATGAAGGGCCGAAATGCAATCCAGAAGAGGCTGTTTGTTGTTGGGCTCGATTAGCAAGAAAATAGTAGACACAATTCTCAAAAGAAGCAAATTCATGATGATTCAATGTTTCAATGTCTTAAATTTAAAATTAATATTAATTCAACACTCATCTATTATCAATAACCATAATAATTCTTTATATTATTGCCTTCATTAAATTAAAATAAAGTCTAACTTCAGATTTATTTGCACTTTTGATTTGAAACATATTCAAGTAAATTTTGGGGACCTGTTATATTCTCGAGAAAGCGTTTACATTCTGCCATATTTCCTCCATTGATATTATTGAATCCAAAAATTGCATTGGGTCCCACTAAATGGAAAAATTGTTGTTGTGTTGTACAGTAGCTAGCACAAAGGCAAACAATAAAAATAAATCCGAAAAATTTTCTTAGATTTTTCATCTAAAATTTTTCTTGTGGAATAATTTTTTAATTTTTTTCATAATTTCGAAAGATTTTTGATTTTTATAGGAGAATTGTTTAAATTTTAAATGTTGCTAATGCTAGATTTAGCTAGCATGTTCTTTTAATTATAGTCAAAAATAAATATTGAATAAAATTTTGAAGCTGTTAAATAAAATATTATATTATATTGAATTTATATATTAAAATACATCTGCTGAATTTACCTTGAAAATTCAACTTATCTAATATTTATTATTTATATGATTGAAAATTTTCTTATTCTTATGTGTTAACATAATTCTATTTTATCTTAATTAGATTCGAATTATAAGGTACGGCCCAAATTTTTAGTTGAGAGATGAAGACGATTTATTTGTCTTTTTTGGAATGCGCAGATAAAGCTTGCGTAATCCAATATATGCTAGGAGAAACTGGTCTAACAATTTTTGCTTATAAAAATTTGGAATAAAGGGATTGAACATCTGCTGCTGTCATTTGTCAGTTAAATACTGGATATGGATAGAGCAAGTAATCCTATCAGCGAAAATTGCGCATTACTAGTTAGGTCGCTAATTAATTCAAATCTGGAATCTGGATATTTAAAGTAAATAACCAGTCTATTTTGCTTTCTTATTAAAATTAATTGGATTGCTTATCCATTATTGTGATTGTGATATTCTTTTGATTAGCCATTTGATTTTTTGTATATTAATATTAATATAGAATTATAGAATACAATGTAAAATAAAAGAGAATATGCATTTTTAGCAAAAGTCTTATTCAATTTTGGTGTAGAATTACTGATGAGTTATTTAAAAATATGTAGATTTATTAAAAAAGGTATCGATTATAAATTATTATTATTACATGCATTAGATGAGCTCTCAATTTTTTTAAATTTTGTTTAGTTTTAGTTAATTGTAAATTCTATATCTTGTTATGAATACGGATAAAAGGTAAAAGCTTTTAGATGATGCTGTCAGGCACAGAATGAAGGAACATTATTAAGTAACTCTTATAAAGAGGATTTTTGAAGAAGCGGATCCTTTATCTTCTTAATCCGCCTTTTCAACCTGTAATCCCCCTTCCATCCCATTTTTCCCCGTTCTTTCCTCATCAATCTATTGCAATTTGCTCCGTGTGCATGTGCAACACAGGAGAAAGAGGAAAATGACTAAATAGGCGCCAAGAAAAGCAAATGAGCCGGTAAATTGGTAGACCAGTTTTCTTTCCCAATTTTGTGTTGAATTGTGGAAAAGATTCAAGGTTAAATGAATGTTTGGAATTGGAATTATTGTTTTAAATTTATTTGCCTTGAGGTGGTTTTCTCAACTTTTTAATCGATAAATCCGAGCTTCGTCGGCCAAAACTCTGACTCTTAAATTCCAATAAAAAAACCCATTGATGCGCGCAGATGCTTAAACTGAAAAAATAACATAATAAAAATGTTTTAAATTATCAAAAAAAAATTGTCCTTTTTTAAAATAAAAAACTCGACCAAAATTAATGCGTTTACGAGTAAATTAATAATAGCCCTTTCATTTAATGCCTGAATCGTGTTCCGACATTTGCGCCCGAACATTTGCGCCCCCGACATTTGCGCCTCTGACATTTGCGCCCCCGACTTTTGCGCCTATTTTCTTTTTGTCTAATTTAGGCTAAAGTTTAGGTTTGGCTTAATAAAACTAGAGCATATCTCTCGGTAAAGGAACCGGGCCATTTATCAGCATCGTAGTTCTGCAATTTCTAGATTTAGGGTTATGATTAGGGTTTAGGGCTCGGAGGATAGAGTCTAAAGTTAGGTTATAATCAGTTTTCAAGGGATCAGAATGCAAACTTTTGAAAAACGAGCTTTAGACAACAGAAAACGAAGTCTAGTGACATAGATTTGCAAAATAAAAATAGGCGCATATGTCGGGGGCGCAATAGTTGAGGCGCAAAAGTCGGAGGCGGAACGCAAGTGCTCGGGCGCAAATGTCAGGGGCGCAAATGTTCGAGGCGAAAATGTCGAGTAACCGCCTGAATTCCGCTTTCAATTAATGTAACGGCAAGTCATGGAAATGCAATAAAATGTTTTCCCTTCCAAATGAGTAATGTGTAATGTGCTGTGAATATGTAAACATATTAGCAAGTATAACAAATGGAATTTATTTAAAAAATATTTGCATTCATAGATATATTTTATTATAGTGAACATTTGGTTGTTTGGACTTTGGTTAAACATTTTTTTATTCTCCGCCGCCACTATTCCCATTCTGAATCGTTGGAATTCTTAGTTGAGTTTTAGCATCGACGATTGGCAGATTCAACAACTCTTCACATTTTACACGACCAGGATGAGACATTCCCTTCTTTTCCAACTGCAAAAAATTATAATTTTTACGTATTTAATTTTCATAAACATACACATCTTCCAAGTGCATAAAGTGTCATGCACACCGAATACAAATCTGAATTATTTTTATTAAAATTATCTTTGAAAATTTATAGAAAGATAAAAAACTGACCACGTCCTTCGAAAAGATCATCACCTAAAATTTGAAGAAAAATTGAAAATAATCTAATCATATTATTTTATCTATAGTATTCATCAACATGTTAGATTAATAAATGAATTTACTCTGAAATGTTTCGGCAACTGAGACTCCTTGTTTCTTGGCCCAATCTACGAAGCTATTGATATTTTCCATACAGCCAAAACTGTAATTTAAATTTTAAATAAATAGTAAATTTTGTGAAAATGCGTAAATAACCGTGTAGTTAGTGGTGTTTCACCTGCCCATACTAATTTCCTTGGCCTATGAATTCGTGCAATTGCGTCTATTATAAAGGAAGGAGTTTATTTATATGTTATTTTTAGTTTTGATTCTAATTTTTCAAATATTACCTGGCTCTATCTCATTTGCCAATCTGCAAATATTTGAAACAAAATATAGTATATCAAAGTATTTGTATAATTGTTTAAAACAGACTTGCATAACAATTGTCCATCTTTTAGCACATTATGGAAATTTGAACGGTCTCCACTTGTGTTGATTTTACCACCCACCAATTCCTTTATCCATTCTAACAATAGTTGGCCTTCATGCGGATTGTATTTGTTTGCTTGCTGAATTAAAATGATAAGTAATTTTAATAAATATTTTAAGATATAATAGAATTCTTTATTTCATAATACCCACTTTAGCCATAACTTGCACACTCAAACCGCTGGCCGAAGAGCGATATGCCATTATGATTATGAATTGAATATAAAAATGATAATTAATGTGACTAGTCCAAATCCAAATTTAGCCAAAAAGAAGATTAAAATAATTTTTTATTATCTAAATACAAGCAATGAATGGATATTGGACGAAGGTCAAGGGTTCAACTGTTCCATGGATTCTATTGTATAAAGCACTGATGAGGTCAATACTCAATAGCCTTTGTCAGTTTAATAATTGTCTATATAATGTGGATTGTGGAATGGGCAAAAGGATTACTAAAGGAATGGAAAATAATTCTCATTTTCGAGATCTTTCGCAAAAGACCATTAAGATTAAGATGCCTGCTGGGATAAAAGTTGGGGCGCCACGCCATATGGCGTCAAAATCAAAAAGAAAAGTGTTCATTGAAGAAGCATCTAGAATATTCTCCGGGATAATCAATAAATTACTCTACTATGCCAAGAATTTTTAAGCAAATATACTCTAGTGATTAGTGATTAGTTTGAATGGAAAATCTCACAGTGGATACTGTTGTGTTAACAAAAGAATGAATATATTCGAAGTTTCAAAGTTTACAAGAAATTTAAAAAATTGGAGAAATTGTATTAAAAGAAATAAGTGTCGAATTTCAATTTGAGATTTTTATTTAAAGAAGATGAAAATGCATTTGATTTAATGCTGAATTTAAATTTAGAGATATACCAAAATATTTTTAAATATATTTATTCGAAATCCATTCAAATTAATGTATATAAGTTGTAATAATTTGTGGGAATTTAAGATTAAATTTTGGGATATTAAGGCTTATTATTTTAATGATAAATCCTAGTAGGATTTGGGATTTATTCGGGGTAATCTCAATTCATCATTAAATATTCATTTCCTTCTTTGTCTATTTTCTTTTCCATCTTTTTAAATTATAAGGGTGCAAAAATCGGGCGATTTTGGCTGTTTTGGGATTTCCGTCTTTTTTAGTTCGCTCAACTCCGCGCTTTCCTGATTAGTGTTGTTGGATTTGGTATTCGAGGAGGAGCCAAGCATAGGACTGAATAGAGTGCCGAATGTTTTGCCAAAAGTCTCTTCTACTCGCTAAAAATTTGTATTATATATACAGTAATAAAAGTTTAAATTAATCAATTTTTCCTCTAAAATTTTATTTTCTTTCAATTTTTTAATTATATTCTCTCCTCTCTATACCTGACGAATTTGGTTGTTGATGGCCTCTTGATAGCTAGTGAATTTTTGGTCAAATTCAACCAATTTCTTTTGTTCCTCAGCACTTAATTTGCGCACAAAATTATTACCAATATAGACATTGCCGCCTTGCACAATACACCCATCGAAAACGTATTGGGTTGTGGACTGCCAAAATTTGTTAATTTCAAAAGGTAAAAATTTTTACCTTTTCTGAGCAAAAACTGGGCTTCTTTGGAGGTTCCGGTTTCTGTAACTGCCCAATTTCATCCTCATTAGAGGCATTAAAACGTTGTTCCAGATATTGCTGAACTTTCTCTTTGAATTGTTTTTGTTCTTCTTTATAAATGTTTAATTCCTGTTGCTCATCCTCATTCAGGTCTTTGATGAAGAGCCCATTGATGAAAAGTTTATCTTGCTGAAATAAGTCCCAAATATAGGATCTGGTGTGGTTTTCAATATTACCGACACAACACAACCAATTTTTCCGCCTGATATTTCCATTCCACTTCCATGACCACAACAAAATCGACGTGCTCTTGAGCGATTTTCTTCCGCTGTCCCAATTGCTCTGGGTAAAATAAAAATTTACTTCAATTTTGTTTTTAAAGATTCAGTTTTTATTTATTTAAAAAAATATTTTTCAAATTTATACTTTTTAGAATCCGAATACCTAGATTTTTTCTACAATTAAAATATAAACTTACGAATACGCAAGTAAAGACAAAAAAATTGCCAAGAATTTCAATAATGTGGACATTTTTGATTAAAAATCTAAAAAATGATAATGATTTTGTGGAACTGGGAAAATAGGGGTCATTTGGACAGTTGAATGGATTTTTCATTGAATCAATGAAGTCCATGATGATGAAAGGATGGGTTTGTTTGAAATTTGGATTTTCCGATTTTGAAAAGATCAATTGGAATTGCCGCATCGGCTCTTAAGTCTGTTCAGTTTCAGTCAGTGTTTGTTTATATATACAGATACAGAGGTTGATTTGTTGATGATATCTAAAAAATCTGAGGAAATGCCAGCTGTGCCCCGTTTCAATTCCAACTTTTAACTTTAACTTTGAACTTTTGGAAGGGAAAAATTTCAAAGTTACTTTTAACTTTGAATTTTTAGAAGGGAAACAAATTCAAAGTTAAAAGTTAAAGTTGGAATTGAAATGGGGCCCTGCTGGCAGAAAGGTCGGATCGGAAGGAATTATTTCGATAGAAAAAGATGGTCTTTTCGCACAAGTTTGTGCTCTCTGTGTTTATATTTATAAATATATTTCCATGGGAAGAAAGAAGAATAAGAAGGATGATTCACCCTTTTGCCTTCGTATCTAACCAATTCACTTTTATAAAGATAGTCCCATCATTTTCTCGCTCTCGGTTCTCGACCTTCTCGTCCTCTCGATGTGGAATGGATGAGAAGTTTTTTCCCGAATGATCTACAAACATCCATTGAGAAAAATATTTACGCTTGGTTTTGTGTTTAGTCCATTCTCTAGTTTTGAAAGGAGCATATGTGGAAATAAATATTACTGATGAGGGCGCGCAGGCTGAGATTGCTGTAAAATATTGAAAAAAAAAATATATTTTGACATATTGCAACTAATGAAGGGATTATTAAATCTGGATGGCATTAAAAAATCTATATTTATTCTACTATTGATTAGTGTTAAATTTTAAAAATGAAAATTTAAAAAAATTACGTTTAAAGTCATTTTAATTTTGAAAAATTAGTTGAAGTTTTCGATGTCTTTTCTTAATTATCAAACATGACGGTGTTTAATTTAAAATAAATGAAAAGATCAAAAGTTAAAAAATGAATTTTTATAAAATAAGTTCATCATGAGAAAAAATAGCAGAAGATGATTCATAGTTGATTTAAAAACGTAAAAATGTTCTTTTATGTTTTTATTGTTTATAAATAGTTCCGATGATGTTTGTTGTTTCGATTAGATATAAAAAAAGGAAAACTAACTCAAATATTATTTTTTTAGATTACTCACAATATCTATTTTGCCTCAACCCTCATAGTATTATTATTTTCGTTAATATTTTTAAATTGAAATACCATTCAATTTTTTATGATCACATTGTACTTTCGATTTATTTTATTCAATTTACTATAGAAAAATAATTTAACAAACTGCTGAATTGGCGATAGAATTGATTCGATGAGAAATTGGAATCGAAGAATATCGATACTTAAAATGAAACTAGACGACACTCGACATCGACAACAACTGCTGCCTTTCATTTGTCTCCTTAGGCTTTTTGATTTTTTTTAAGTAATTCAGCCATAGAATACACAACCAAAAATTACAAACTTTACAAACAAATATTAAATTTCTTTTCTTTCACTTTTTTATTTAAGCATTGCGTGGGTTTGTTTTTGATGCTGCTTGCTGAAGAAGAACCACATTTTTCATTTTTTAAGAAAACTAGCTTCCTCTTTTTAATTGAATTAATTAAATATCTTATTAGCTTTCAATTTCAGGAATTTAATATTTCCTGCATCATGGTTTGTCCACCTTTCATTGAAAGAGCTCCCTCTATCTACAATAAACCGGATGGGTATGTTTGCATTTTAATAATAAGTTATTCACTTAAACATTTGACATATAAGAGCATTGAAATTTGGGATAATTTTTATCCATTTTTATTAGATTAAAAGTTAAAATAATTTTTTCAAGAAAATAATATAAATGTAAGAAATATGGTAAATCTCGCGAAAATTTTTTATTAGATTATGCTTCTATTTAAAGTAATGTCTTTAAACTTATTAACAAGCAGATTTAAGTTAGAAATCAGAAAAAATTTTGCTAATTTTTAATAAATTTAAAAATTTTCAGTTCGGTACTATTTGAATGCATTTGTAATGCAAATCCGGCACCCACCATCAAATGGCTATTTAAAGATAAAGAGATTGTAGCCGATGATAGGCATTTGATTAAAATTAAAAAGCAAGTAGGAAAATATGCCTGTTCAATGGTGATCAAAGTGCGTTGAATCCTATTTTAAGAAAAAAAAACATTTTGGCCATTTAGAATCCTAATCAACAAGATCAAGGAATTTATAAAGTTATAGCGACTAATACACAAGGCGCTCATGCCGTTCAACAAAATTATGTGCTCATGTGCACTACTGATGAAGTCTTCAAATCTGGCAATTGATGGAAAAAAAATTCATTTTTAAATATTTAATATTTTAACTAACGCTATTGCTACAGTATTTCATTCTAAAATGCTTTTGAATTCTTTTTAAATAGAATTTTCCAATTAGAAATAAAAAACCACAATATTACGAAACAATAGTAAATTTGAAAGTACGTATTTGACATAACATTGTTATATACAAAACAGAGCTATATTGATTATGTCTTAATTTTTCAAATTTTTTATAGCTTGTTTTTGTTTAATTGAATCGAATTATGATGATATTAATTTATATATTATATTACAACCACCAATTGCATTGTGCAACCAACAATAAAAACGAAAATTTGTTTAAAATTGTGCCCTGACTATGGAAATAGGTGCGGATTCTGAAAATATGCCGAAAATATGCGTATCGGAAATCGTATGATCCGATCCCGATACACCCTTATTTTGAGCATAATTTTGAGAATTTAACATATTTTTGAATTATTTTAGAATAAGGAAATTTTCAAAATTTATTAAATTGATTATATTTTGACAATAGATGATCGAAAATACAGCCAGAAATATATTTTTAGAATATTCAAATTCTCAGAATTATGTTCAAATTAAGAGATTCTGAAAATTATTTCTAAACACTATTTTCACATTATGTGTCAAGATAAGGACGAAAAAACAATTTTCAAAATATCCATATTTTCAGCATATGCTCAGAATCTGACTATTATGAAAAATTATTTTTGAGTAAAATTTTTATCCATTATTAGTCAAAATAAGTTCTCGCGCACCCCGGGACCTCGAGAATCCCAGGATCTCGCGCACACCGGGAACTCGAGAATCCAAGGATCCCGCGCACTCGGAGTCCCAGCATCTCGAGAATCCCAAGATCCCGCGCACTCGGGAGTCTTAGGACCTCGCGCGAGTCCAATCCCAAACGGCTAATACGCCGGAAGCATGCCCCAAAGGGGGCAGCAGCCATGACTTCACCTTATAAATCTGGATACTATATGGGCTGAAGGGTAAAAAAATTTTATGAGAAGCACACAATAGGAGGGCCCATCTCTGTTCGTCTAACAGAAATAGTACACAATACTAGCATTGCCAAAAAAGATCTATTTTAAAAATAATTGTGGGAATTTCTACAATTTCAAAATATATGCTCAGAATATATTTATTTTCAACATTAAAATGAATCATATTTTAAGAATAATTTTAAAATATAAAAAATAAGATATGTTGAGAATTTAAAAATTTTCAGAATTATTTTAAAAATTTACTAGATTTCCCTATTTTTTTCAGAATAGTCTAATTTCAGTCATATGTTTACAATTCGCATATTTTGCGATATATTTTCATAATGACAAATTCTGCCTATATTTTTGGCTTTATATCTTAGAATAATTTTCATAATTTAAACTTTGTGATATTTTCATAATTTACAATATTCTAACATAATTTTAAGAATAATTAAATTTTGCAATATATTACCGTGATAGTGAAATTTTGGGCATGGATTGGGAGTTGTATCTAGCGTCAGGGTCAGGGTGGAGTAGCCTATTCGATTAGCACGACACAGCTTGAACCTTGAAGTGATCTCTTATCTACAGGCAAAATATATTTCTTTCATCGACCATCCTCAAAGCAACATCCAACCATTTTTCGATTCGAGAGTGGAGGCGGATGACTTCTATTTCTCTTTTCCTTTCAAACAAATTTTCCAATTAATTTAATTCCATTTTTAAATTAAAATTTTTCACTATCTTAATTTTCCCTTTTTAAATCTAATATTTATGCATTTTGAAAATTAAATCTTTATAATCGTTTATTCACAAATAAAAAAGAGGAAAAAATATTAATTCATATGCCGCATTCTGACATGTTTTCAGTCATTATTCGATCTAATATAACATTGAACACTTTTTCCAGTTGTCTTGTGTCCGTTGCACAGGTCACATGACTGAAAAACAATTTATTAATTTTTAATTTCATTAAAACTGCGTTTTTCAAAATTCTTTCCATAAATCATATTTATTTTCAATCTAAACCTGAACAGCTGTTGTTGATCTCTTTGATATAATTTGTGGAATTCTTTGCGAATAAAGGCAATGGCTTTCTTGTAATCCTCGCCATCTAGAATATTGTTTTCATAATTTTCAGTTAAAAAGAAATTTTCTCACCTTGATATGAGGAAAATAAATTATTCAGTGGGATTTTGTCAATTTTTTCACGAAATAAATCCTTTTTATTGAGGAAAAGGACAATGGAGGCACTCATAAGAAATATACAATTTGAAATATTATCGAAAAGGGCTAAAATTTGGATTATATGGATCTTATAATTTTTAAAATAATAACAAACCCAAAGATTCGAGTAGACGATTCTGAATAAATATTTTAAAAATTTTTAATCATCTAGTACCAACCATTTTGTTGTCTTCACGAAGCTTTTGGTCATATTCATTTATTGCAGCAATAAAAATAATTAAATCGGTATCATCGAAAAAATGAATCCATTTTCTGCGTTGTGTCCTTTGGCCTCCGACATCAATTATGCTAAAAGTTGTAATATAATTCTATGCAAATATAAAGGTTTATTTTAATCTATTACCAAAAATTCAAATTCCTGATTTTAAAAGGTATTTTCACAATTCCAATTGTTGGCATCCTGGTCTTCAAAATGTCTTGATATGTTGGACGATAATCTTGTGCAGATATCCTTTCAATATTTTCAAAAAAACTATAAAAATTTATATAATTACAATTAATTTGAATTAAATCCACAATTTGGCGTTATTGTTTACATGGCAAATGGTAGCATATTGTTCATAGGCATTCCGAATAAATTGTTCATTCCAAAGTTGATGAATTGCGATGCTAACTTTTTCAGAAATTGGAGAAAATTCCAATCCGCTTTCAACATGATAAATGATTTTTTGGACATTTTCCTAATTCATAAGAATAAATGATGAATTTTTTGATTAGTGAATTATTTTTTTCCAATTTTTTATCTTTTTAGAAAAAAGCTTACTTGAACAATTGGATTACTCGGCGAAATAAGCCCTTTATTTTCCATAGCAACAATAATTTCATACATACTTCGAACAAAAATATGAAAATAAATTTTTATTTTCATTTATTGTAAAAATAAATCTTACCTGTATTTGAATAAACAATAAACCTCCGTTCATTAATTTCTTCTTCTGAAAAGCCACCTTGGTGAATGATTCTGGAAATGTGAAAATTTATTTATATTAGAATACAAATTTAAACCTAATTTGCCTCACAACAGTGCTTTTTCCACTTTCGCTAGGACCTGAATAAAATTTTTTTGAAATAAAAAAATTTATTAAACCTAGTAGAAGAAGTTTCATTCGCTTCTGCATTTTGTTAATGCGCATTTCCTTCTCAATTTCATGGGAAATACTTCGCGTTTTACGATCTTCGATCGACTCGCAAAGGCCCATTTATTTTTTGTATATTTTCCTAAAAGATAATAAGGAGCAAGTTCAGCAGATTTCAGAATCGAGATTAGACAAGAATCTAAAACTCATTCAAATGCACACCACACTAATCATTAAATTAATTCTCAAAGCTTCTGTAAATAAACTTCGATTTAATCTGAAAAATGTAACTTTTCTGTTGGAATATGGAATTGTACACGCTTGAATATTAATTTAAATTATAGAATTTTTTTGGCTCTCATTGAAATTAATTTGCTCCTTTTGCATCAAGAAAAATCTTTAAATTTACAAAAGAACTTTGTCATAAATAATTAAAACATTTTAGTATAATAATTAAATTGTTCATTAGGCATTTTATATGGATCCAAATTTCAAATTATTGGGACCCTCTGTTTGTATTTTGCCCATAAGTCATTTTGTTGTTATCGTAATAAAGTTGAAAATACCAATTATTTAGAGTATAATTCTCTGTCAATGTCATGACAGCTTCCGCTAAATTAATGAGCACGGGTTCTATTATTTTTTACTTCAGAGAATTTTGTGGGTACAATTTTAAAAAAGAATTCAATATTAGATAGAAATGGAGAGCGTCAAATCTCCTTAATACGTAAAGCTAATTATCTTGTGCCTTTTGACTAATATTCATTTTCTGCCATTTTAATTAATTATTTCAACAACAATGTCATTTTATGGTCAAGTAATAATTGAAAGATGAGAATTGTTTGATCAACCGGATGTGAAAATTTCCAACTTTTTCTGCTTCACCAAATAGAATAATTTTGAAAAATTTAAATTATTGTACATTAAAATTGGGCGTATTTGCGTCACAATTCTTTTCTGATGATATTGTACAAATTAATTGGATTTTCTTAATGCCCTTTTTTAATTTTTTTTTTGAAAGGTACACATGTTGTAAATTATGTTTTAATTATTTTGTCAAAATCTTTTTCCACGAATGTCCAAATGGATCCAAAAATTGTGATAATGTTTGCTTTTTGCATTGGAATACCTTCTTCGATTCTCTATCTATATTTGGTCATAACAATTTTATGTCGCAAAGATTATCGAACAACATTCTATGGATTTTTTATTGTCCGAGCAATACCTGTCTGTTTTTTGAAAATTTACATAATTTTTAATAACTTTTTATTTTATAGGATTTGTTATTTTTCCTCGATTCAACACTTTGTTATCGTTTACCAACACTTGGCCTTTTTCCTAAATTTTTTCTGTGGCTTCCTAAGTTTTTATTGGCTGTAATTTTTTATGGGACACCAATTTTCTTCCATGCTGATAATCTGGCCACAATATTCCTCTTAGCAAATCGATTCACATCTGTTGCTTGTCCAATTGCCCATCGAAAGGTAAAATGAAGAGTGCGATGTGCGATTCAGGGTTATATTTAAAAATTAACATACTAGAAATTCTTTTAACGGAATGAGTAATATCATAAACAAAAAGAAATACTGATATTTTATGTCTTGAAATATATATTAAGATTTAGACATTTTATAATATGATATGAATACGCAAATTATTTATTCCTAAATTTTAAGACTATATAATATATTTAAAATATTTTTTTCAATATGATTTCAGATTTGGAAAATATTATTCCCTATTTGTACTTTTCTTACCTACTCCATTCCAATCATTTCAATTGCATTCATTTTTGATACAAATATTTCTGCAAAGGTTGACGCAAACGGAACAACAATTATTTCCATCAATCCGGATATGGGATATGTGCGAATTATTTAAATATTAACAATTAATATTTTTAATAGGAAAATCGAATTTACGAAGAAGCCGCCCAACAAGACACCTTCTCGGCATTTGTTTTCATGGGAATTTCTTTGTTCCTTAATTTAGGCCTCTTAATTGCATATATTCGAGCAAAGAAGTACAATACAAAGCAGCAAGAGACAGCAGCAAAAGAGGCGAAAAAAAGGATTCTGATTTATACAGTTATAACTTTCCTTGGTCATGCATTAATTGCATTTAATTTTGTGAGTAATTTAATTGTTCCTCATTATAATTTCTCTATTATCTATTCAGATAATTGTCCTTATTCTCTCCAGTTTGCCGGATTTAACTCCGCTTTATGCATGGTTTTCACATAGCACATGGATAATTGACTCTAGTTGCGTTGCGCTCCCTTCTTATCTGCTTCTTTGGGCTTCGATTAAGATTCGCACACAGCTGATCAAAGATTTAAAATTCATTTTCCCCTTTTTGCCTATTGCAATTCCCGGAACAAAACAAACTCGGGTTCAAGTTATTTCTTCAATCGGAAAGCTGCATACAACTACGATGTTAGATGTGAAAGAAAAGAAAGAGCGACAAAAATAAATTTTTTTGTTTTAAATTACATTATATTTTTGGTTATTTCAACTTTTTTAAATCTACTTTTACCCTCGGCGAGGTGTATGTGTATGCAATGGCCATAGAAATAGAATGCACAATTATCGCTGATTTTCTGATATTTTTAAAAGGGGCGAATATACATTTCCACTGCATCTGCTGCACTTTTTCCATCTTCTTTTTTATTATTGTTCTTGACTTTTTATTTGTCTTATAGATACCATAAATTATATTAATTATACAACATTCAAATAAATTTTTTCTTTATAAATTTGCCAATAATTAAAATTCCATGTCAATTGTCTTTAATTTTTTGATTTAGATAATTTGTGCAATTTTTAAAAAATATTAAATTCAAGGAAAAAATATATCGATGTTTATATAAAATTGCATTTTTTGGAAATGAATTTTAAATTATTTGAATGAAAAATATCAAAACATGAAATTTAGCCCTTTTTGTCAATATTTTGAGATTTTTTTTCCATCGATATTTTTTTATTTTCATTCAAATTTCAGGATTTTTCATTAATATAAATCCCAGCCTTAATAATCACATCTTTTCAAATTGAGCTTTCATTTATATAACCGGATTTTATTAAATTATGTCGATTTTTCGAAGTTAAAATATATAACAATAAAAGGAAAATTTTGTAGAAATTTACAAGTGAAATCAATAAATTTAAATTGTGAATATGGAGGAGGAATGAGGTTTCTTCTTTGATGATGTTGTCGAGGGTGTTGCGCGTATTCTTTTACCAAATCCACGCTGATCAAATTGGGCCTTGGCATTCATTATTTTATTACAAAGTAGTTGAGCCCTGAATAATTTAATTAGATTTGGATGGATTTGAGAATATGAAATATTTTCAAAAAATCTTTTCAATAAAATTATACAAATGTGTAAAATTCACTTTTCTAGATCTGTGCACCAAAGTGTTAGGGCTGGAGTTTGAGTTGCCATAATTTGTTGTTGGTTTGGTTTTGCTGATGAACGAAGATAAAAATTAGAGGAAGATGCAGAGTTTTTCATTTGTTCTTTGGATGTCGTTGGATGGTAGAAGACTTCTTAAAAAGAAATAGAAGGAATTTGATTGGATATTTAAATTTCTTTAAATTATTTTCAATTTGAAACATTTTTTTTTAATATAACATACCAACTGCAGCCAATCTTGTACTAATTCCAGTGTTATTTTCTGCCTGATTTTTTGAAGTGGAGGGTCTATTTTGTGATGATTTCTGCAGTTGTTCTTGATTTGCGAGTTGAACTTTTCGTAAATTTTGGAAGAGAATTCGATAAATGACCACACTGGTTGATTCGTCGTGTACATCTCGAATAATATAGCATTTCTGAATGCAAATCAAAGCCCTTTGCAGAACAAAACGACGTGTTCCATCGGCATTGAAACGTTCCAGGAAGGGGACGATGCAGAGAAGGCGGCTTAAAAATTTATTGAATTTGATTAGATTTAAAAGGGATATTCTTAATGTTTGCAAATAAAATTAAAATATTCAGTAGGAAAATGATTTCTAATAAAACTTTACTTTTCATCGTTAAGTGTAAACATTCCAGTGATTCGCAATAATTCTTGTTGGCCAACAGCCAATTCATTCGAAAATTGAGGCAAAAGGCCATTCAATGAAGAGCAGACACGTGGAAGACGAAGCCGATTTTTGGGAAAGTGTGCTCTTCTAACTGAAAAGATGAAAATGTATATTTATTTTTTTAAAATTAAAAAAATTGTACCAAGAGGTGCGCCAACAATTTCCTTTAAAGCTGACGCTGTTCCGCCAACCAAATCGAGTGCTTAAAATTAGATTTAATTATTTTATAAAATATAATTATTTCAATTAAATCTTTCATTTAGCGCATAATTACAATGAAATATATTATTATAAATAATTTCATTATTAAAAATACAAAAAAATGTCATTAAAATATACCGCCTTGAATAGGTTTTGTCAAAGTGTCAATGGCACCTGTGGTGACACCCCGAAAAACGCCCTAAAAGGATGGATTTTTAATTTTCATTTCAATTAATGGTAAAGATCTACTGTGAAGCCATCCTGCTTCGTAGCTGTCATCGTGTTTTTGGGAATGGCTGTTAAGCCACCGAACACTCCCACGCCAAAGCCTTTCAAGCCTCCATATAAATGGGTAAACGCATTTGACTCATCTGGATTGGAAGAACGAATCATTTTCCGCCGAAATTGTTCATGTTTATCATCAAATGTTAGCGAGCCGACACCTTGAGCCATCGATGATGCCATCTTTAAAAATGAAAAAAATTAGAATAAAACTATGATGCGAAAAAATTACTTTGGATATACTATTTGCCACTCCATATCCAATTCCAAAAGTAAATCCTGCCAAATCTCCTTCGAATAATAAACCTTCGACGCCTTCTTTGAATTCGTTTGCAAAGCCAACTAAACAAAAATGGAAAGGTTTTGAAAAAAGATTTAAAAATTTTTTATATCGAAAGTACTTGGATTTCCAAAAGCATCCATTGAAACTACAATGTTCAATTTTTGTCGTTTCAATTCTTCAATATAGAAATCTCCAACATTTGCAAATAGATTGCCTAATGTTGTATAACAGCGATGTGCCCAAAAGGGTGCCAAATTGACTAAGGCATTTTCAAAACTGAATAGCACCAACTTGTCACTATAATTCTCCTTTAGTGAGCACAATTTTGGTGGCAAAATGTTCTTGTCAATTGTCATTACTGTGTGGTGAAATTAAATGTAAAATTATATTTTGATGAACTAACCGGAAAGTGAAATTTCGCCCAACTCAAGTTGAAATACGCCAAAATAACAATTCCTTAGCTCCTTTTCCATTTGTTTTTGTTGCCCATCTTTTTGTACTCGATGGGAATATATGTTGATTCCAAAATTAATCAGACGCCAAAGAAGTTGTTCATCCAATAAAATGCATGAATTGCAAAGTTTGAGACGAAAAGATTCATAAGCATCCCAAAACTCGGAACACGTATAACTAATTTCAAAATTTAATGCGGGCAATGGACCAGCCAAAGGTTCGTCGTCACGCAATGCACTTGGGTCGCAAAAGAAAAAGTGAAAACGATCAGCGCCAAAAATCTGGTTATCCATCTGCAGGCGATAGTTAATTCAATTTATTTTTTGTATTTATATAAAAGAAGCATTCACCCTTATAGAATTGATACAAGCTGATAGCTGGTAGATATGCCTCCTTTTTTGCAAATTTGCTTGAAAGCCGCTGAATCTGGCGTAAATCAATTCCTCTTGTTGGTGTTGTTGATCATCATTTCCTTCAATGTGTTCATCATTGCCGATTAGGGAAATTCCAATTCCAGCGTCAAAATCCAATTGGAGATCAATGTTAATACCAAGATTTCTAAATTGTTGTTTTGGATCAATTATCCTTAAAACCAAGTGATTTTAGATTTTATTATTAACAAATTTACTTTTTTGCTAACAAATTGCTGTATAAATTTCCATCGCCGAAATTTTTTGTCAGCTTAGCCGGAATGTAATCTGAGGCTTTTGAAGAACATGATTCATCATTAATATCATCAGCATTTGAGGAATATAATTCGTTTCTTAGTTTCTCCAATCCTTCATTTCCTGGAGCATTTAAAATGTCATAAATTGAAGCGATATCTTCTGATTGAAAGTCGATAAATTCTTGAATGAATGTCTGTGTCAAATTTAATTCCATCACGCAACCTTCTGCTAAAAAATTAAGATTAAATGTCGTACTTTTTTCCTTCAATTTGATTTAATATATTTTCCAAAATAATTCTTATAATTTGTTTTGCTTTTTTATTAGTTATCTAAAAATTTATACCTGGCTTCAACTTTAAATTCCAAGTATTTAATTTTTCAACAAAAATTGCAATAAAATCTGTAATTTGGCAGCTTTCAAGTACTGGTTCCCAACCACCAAGTGGTGCATTCATATGCCGATAATAGTCAATTCCAAGCATTAACCGTATTTTTGTAGTAAACAGTGTAGATGTTAAATTCATTTCTTAAAATATGAATTTTTCAATATTTTTTTTCATATTTACCATTTATATTGATTTTTAGAAAAGGTGCCATTGATTCCCAGCTACAATCTTTTCGTTGATTCGTCATTGTTGCTTCTTTAAAAATCTTAATGCATAAATTGTCAACATTCAGAATAAATTTCTGTTGATTTTGCGAATTCGATTTCAGCGTTTTTTCTGATGGTATAAATTCTGCTGGGAAGACACTATCAAGAGTTTGCATTGCTGATGAATTGGCCCAAAAAAACTCAATTTCCTGTGAATTCTCCCAAAAAGTATATGCTGCATCATAGATTTGTTTCACGATGAAGTAATCCTTTATAAATTTGAAAAATGTGATGATTTCAATTCCGTAAAAACCTTTAAAGAGCCACGAAAAATTAATGGTTGTCCGAATTGACAATGGATTATTTGTGAAGGTAGATGGCGTCGTTTGTTGAGAAGAAAAGGCTGATTCGCTTCAATTTTGTTTCCATTTCCAGCAGGATTTAGAAGATCTTCAAGTTTATGTTCATCTTCATAGGAAATTGAGATTGTAGCACTTGTATCTTTTGTCAATTGGGCGCAAGAGCTTTCGCTTCTCATTGAACGCCAATGTAAGGAAAATTGCTATAAAAAGATTTAATAATTTTTTAAATTAAGAATTTCATTGATTCAATTTAAATGTGGAAAATGTAGGAATACACTTATTCAACCAATAACCAATTCATGGCAACCCAACCATATTATCTAGCAATCTATTCTACCTGTATTTCATATTGCGACTCGACCAATTCCACTTGCTTTAAATTATCGCTGAGAATTACGCCAGTAGTCAACATTATCAAAGCAAATGAATCTTCCCGGCTAGGATTTTCCAAAGCAATTAATTCACAATCTTTGAGTGTGATTTTCATTGAAAATTTGCCAATAGTGTCATCAATCATTTTTGAATGTTCCTTTTCTTTTGTACTAAAGGAGGCAGAATTGATTGATGTCTTTCGGATGTTCTTTTGTTGGTAGTGAGTTGAAGATGGCGAAATTCTGCGTAAAAGAACTCCATCCTTTGGCATTTCAATTGATGCTGGTTGAAGTAATAAGGCATCATTTAATAATTCTATAATAATTAAAAAATATATTTGAAAATTTCAAATACTTTCTGAAGGTTCCGACGGTGGCTTGAATTCACTATACAACAATAAGAATGTTTGAAGTTGCCGAATCCAGTCCATGAGCAGATAAATTCTCGTCCGAATAAAAATCATTGAGAAAACTGGGCAATCATTTTTACGCATTTGAATGTGAAATTCGAAAAGAAGTTTCCGATCATCGGAAAAATGTTTCGGTGACCTACAATAGTTAATAACAATGTTAAGTATACAAAATTAAGTATAAAAGTTTTACATATTTGTTGTTGTTGTATTGCCAAAGCTTTCATTGATGTTTTCCATGGAATCTTTTCTTGTAACACCAATAAAATTGCTAGAACGCTTTTTTAAAACTTTTTTAAATGATTCTGAGACGTTTTTGCAGGCTTAAATTTTTTTGTTAAATTGTTCTCCAAAATTTTTACTAACATTCTGGTGGCCTAGAATCCTCCATTGATGCATTTTCGCAAATAAAATCAAATTCTGCCTGTGAATCGGCGAAAGAATCATATGTTAATTTTCCGGAACGAATATGTAATTTTGCAAATTCTTCGAATTTTGTTAATTCAATTGGAGAAATTGGAGTGCTAAGATTTATCTGAAAATTTAATTTTTAGTGTCTAGAAGAATATAATTTCGAATTAAACTCACCAGAACTTTCTTCAAAGAAACCCTCATTGAAAAAGTTGAATATTTTTCTCTTTCTTCCAATGGACTGGTTATTTCAGGTAGTTCCAATAATTCCAGCGGGAACGTCCAGACTTGCGGCACAATTTGTTCACCAATATTGTGATCCATGCAACCTCGAAACAATTTATAAAAATCGCTGGTGAATTTGATGATGGCATTTTGAAGTCGAAAGAGGATGAATAGAGCGGGAACTATAATTTATTAATATTAAAATATTCAATGGAAAAATGATACCATTATGCGAAATTGCTGCCGACAAATTCCGGTAAATATCAAGCACAAGAATGCTCCCATTGGCTTCCATTACAGTTTGTGATGAATTCGTTTGATATGAATATTCACTGAATGATCTGCCAGCTAACAAATTCGCATTGTTATCATTTTTTCGGTGCAAACATATGAAAGTGCCATAATTGACTGACAAATTATGACAATGCAAATTCATGGCATCCAATAAACAGTCGGTCAACAATTTTGTGGATGATGATGATTGTGATCGATTTAGTTGTGGATGATGTTGTTGTTGAATTTGGATAAGCTGTTGTTGGTTCAATATTGTTGTCAATGAGGACGCCCAAATGAATGTGTTATTTCCTTGAATTTTATCGCATGTAAAAAGAATCGATTGGCTTGAGCAATGATGTTGGGGAATGTATAAATTCAGGCGATCTTGCAATTCCAAATTCAGTTGGCATCGAGTTTTCAAAAGGCTTGAAAAAAGTTTCGTACTGTCCTGCTGCAAGGAAGGAGGATTACGTAATTAAAGAAATAAATTGAAAAAGAATTTACCATTCTTTTGTCCATTTCTCTAGCATTATATAGAGTGACTTTATCAAAAAGTTCAGCAAATTGTAACCAAAAATCCATCAAGGCATAAAAGAAGCGTTGAGTGTGAATATAATGAGTTGGAGTGTCAATTTCCAATGCTAATAAAATATCAAATTCACGAGTGAATATCGTAGAAGAGTTCCTATATCTAAAAAAATTTAGATTATTAAAATAATCACCATTTACTTGAGAAGATTTAGATGGATTGAGGGCTTCTCTAAAGTCTCTCTTTTCGATTCAATTTTCAAAATTTCATTATAAACTCGTCCATAAATTGGAGTCAAGTCCATTAGAGAAAGTGAATGGGCAGAGAAGCTAACAATATGCGGATTGTCGATTATGTTCAAATCCAACTAAAAAAAAAAAGAATTTTCTTTGAAAAAACCAAAATTTCTATTTGAAAAATTTGAATATTAAAAATTAAACAGATCATTATTCAAATATTAATTATTGCCCACTTGAATATCCAATTTTGGTCGTTGTATTTTGCAGATGCTCAGCTGAGTTTTGTTTTGTGGAAAATTCATAGCCAACAACAAATTAGCGGCACTTAATTCAATATTGACCAAATAACTTTCTAATTTTGATGATGTTTTGCCAATTTCAGGTGTAATAGATGTAAGTCCAAAAAAGTCGAATAAAAGTGTCCATGTCCTTCGATTGATATTCAGCTCGACATTTGTTTGCTGATCGTTGAAATGGCCAACAATTTTGCAATTTGCCTGTGTGTTCAAAAAATTATTTTTTTAACACATAATTTTTAAATATAAATAATAGAGTTAACCAAAAGGATATAAAAAGTGAATCATTCTGAAAAGCGAGGATGATTCATATGATATTGTGGATATTTCTTTAATTATTATTTTCTTTACAAATTGAAAAATTATTAAATTACTCACTTTTTTATAATGAGTTGCCCAATCTGGATGTTCTTTTGGGATGAAAATGAATTTAAGAGTGTGCATTCTGCTTAAGAATATTTTTTTATGTGTATTTGTTCCTCCAGAGTTGCTATTATAATTCAAATTGCCCAGCTTTTGATGTACAACATTATAGTCAATTTTTGCATAATCTGATTCTTTCTCGCTGCTCCCTCTTTTTCTCATTGCCGCAAAATTTAGATTGTTCATAGCTGAAAGATTGGCTGTTGAATACAAATCATCCATAACAGAAAGTGAATTAAGGTTGTCAGGACATGAGGTAGATAATGTTTGCTAAAAAGAAGACAAAAATTAATTTATGGATTTAAACAATTGTGCAAACATTTTCAATTTCCTGCTGATATGAATGCAGTTCCAAAATTCTCAGAAGCGGCCATTCTGTTTGGTTTTCGAATAAATCCTCCAACAAAAACGAATCAAATGTTAAGTCCATTTTGGCCAAATGATTGCAACCACTGTGTTGTGTTAATGTCAGATAGGGCTTCTGAATGATGGCGCGGACAAAAGTAATAGAATCGGTTGCTGGAGTTTCATCCAATCCGATTCCACATGAGCCCGCATTTTCCATAGAATTTTTTTTGGAACTTGAATTAGGGACAAAATGTGGGCTGAATAAACAGTTATTGGCTGCCTTCTGACTTCGGAGTTCAATAATAAGCTAAATTTAATTTTATTATTATTAAAAAAAATTATATACTTATATTAAATAAAATAAAACCCACTTCTGGACATGTAAATGAAGCAAATATTTGATTGACAATTGTTTCCGGCAACGGACTAAAATCATTGTTAACTTCCTGTTGCTGTTGTTGCTGGAAAGAATAATTGTAAATTTATTTTAATTTGTTCTTTTTGATATTATTCCTCTTTCTTTGATCCTATTAAAATGTTTTAGTTATTATTACAAAATCTTTGGTCTTGTTTCCATTTCCATGGAAACCTATTGAAAAAGAAAAGACCCTCAAGAATAAATCTATAAACAAAAGATAAAATCATAAATTTTCCTGCCAAAAACTAACTAAAATGCTGCTTTCTCGGCTAAGACAAGGACGCCGTAACAAAAAATCAGCAGCGGAGGAATTAAAAGAAAAATCAAATGAGCTCAAAAAACTTGACAATTTTTTGCAAAAACGTGATTACATGGGTGCAATTTCTCTATTGGAACATGAACGCAAATCGGCGACTGAAAATGATCAACAAATGAATTTGTCCATTTGGCTTGCTTATTGCTATTTTCACGCCGCCGACTATAGAAAATCGTGTACATGTTACGAGCAATTAATTGGCAATAAACAATGTCCGCCTGAAATACATCTCTACATGGGATGTGCGTATTTCTTCCTAGCAATGTATGAAAATGCGCGAAAAGCAGCGGAGAAAGGTTATATACAATACAAATACTTAAGTTTATGAATGGTAATTTTAGGCCCAAAGAATGCATTACAAACGCGTAAGTATTATTTATAGTAATTAATTAATTGCTATTTTAAATAACCAGGCCTTCTTTTTCATGTTGCACATAAGCTAAGTGATGAAAAAAATTTAATGTTTCATCACACACAGCTAAAGGACAATATCGAGGATCAACTTTCTCTGGCCGCAATTCATTGTCTCCGCTCTCATTATCAACAGGCCATAGACATTTACAAGAAGATTTTGGCCAAAAACAAGTCATATTTAGCCGTTAATGTATATTTGGCTTTGTGCTATTATAAATTGGATTATTATGATATTTCAATGGAAATGCTTCAACAATATTTGGAAAAATATCCCGACAGTCCGATTGCTGTGAATATGCGCGCATGTAACCAATATAGACTCTACAATTCAAAAGCTGCAGAAACCGAGTTGAAGGCATTGAAAAGTTTGGCAAGTAGTGAATTGAATTTCGCAAAGGACATTATTTTGCATAATACAGTCAGTTATTTAAGATATTATTCAACTATAGTAATAATAATATAATGTTCAACAACTAATATTAAAGGTCGTTTTTCGTAACGGTGACGGTGCTCTTCAATTATTGCCAACTCTTGTCGATGTGATCCCCGAGGCCCGGTTATTTTGATGGGAACAATTTTATTAGCTAATTTAAAATATTATAGACTTAATTTAGTCATTTATCATTTGAAAAAGAATGATACAGACGCAGCATTTGTCCTAATGAACCATTTGGAACCTCAAAATACCTATGAATACTTGCTAAAGGGAATCACATATTGCATCAAAGGAATCGAAGAGAATTCGGTTTATTCTTTTAAAAATTAAACAAAATTCACAAAATTTTAAAGAAAGAGCTATTGAAAGCTGCCGCACATTTCTTCAAAATTGTAGGGGAATCGCCGGCAGAATGTGACACCATAAGTAAATTTAAAAGGGTTTTTAAAAGATAGAAATTAAGGGTATTACTTTTCCCTAGTTGGTAGACAGTCAATGGCATCGTCGTATTTCTTGAGAAATCAATATGAAGAAGTTCTTGTTTATTTGGATTCAATCAAGGTATAATAAATTAGATTATTGGTTAAAATTTTCTTTAATAGACTTTCTTCCCAAACGATGACATTTTCAATTATAATTTTGGACAAACGCAATTGTTGTCGGACAACCCATTGGAAGCCGAAAAAACTTTGCGTTATGTAAACGGACACCAAATTACTTCAAATTTGACCTATTGTTTATGCATGGCAAGAGCTTATGTGGCGAATAAAAAAGGAAAAGCGGCATGGGTTCAAAATTTGCTTGTATGTTCATCTTTTTCTTTATTTTTAGTCACTGTACCAACGCGAAAAACATATTGCCAATTCACAACAGTTACTTAAATTAATTGCCAATGACTGTTATATGTAAATGATTTTAAATGTTCGCTAGTCCAAGATTTTTATTTTCAGCGCTGAAGACTTTGTGATTGCGGCAAAAGCATTCGAAGAATTGGAACGAAGAGAGAAAGACCCAAATGATTTAGTCGCAAAAGCAAAAAGTTCTGCATGTATTGGAGTAGTGAAAATGTTCTCGACTGGCAAATGTAGTGCCGATGAATTGAGAGAGGCAATAAGAATTTTAGAACGAGAAAAATCGGCTAGCGCAACAAATATCTTGTCTGTTATTAAGAAATGGGCTGCAGAAGTCAATGTCTATTTTTGAATACTAATACTATTATTTTCATTAATCCTATTTTTATTTTACCTTTTAAAAGCAATTTATTTCCTAGTTCCTATTCCTACTATCAAGTATTAACTGAATACTATTTGGATTTGCTATTTTAATAAATTTAAATTCTACCCACCTCAACATCTTCATCATTCTCATTACTGTCGAAAATATCCAATATTCGGTTGAGTGCTAGTTCATCAGCAACGATGGAGAGAGGAGCACAAATCATATTCAACTCATTGTAGACTTCTAGTTTAGGAGCCAAGCGCTTGTAAAACAGTTTTAATATGCAATTATCGCGTTTCTGTTCAGTAAATGATTTTTTGTTTTTCCTCTTTCGGCTAAAAATTAATATTTCGATTAAATAAACACTCAAATAATCCCACCTTTTCCGTTTTTCTTTTGGTTCCTCATCCTCATCATATATTCTACCAACAGTTAAGAGAAGTCGTGTTTTCAGATTATTGTGAAATCCACAAGCCAGAGAATCAAGTTCGCATTCGCAGGCATTGTCACTTAATACTTCATCCTCTTGAGCAATAATATCATAAGAATTCTGAAAAACATACAATTTAAGTTTAAATCATTTTTGATTTAAAAATTAAGTGACAATTGTACTTTTTTAAAATTTTAATTCTAAAGAATTGTAATTTGCAAATATATGTCGTGTTTTCGCTTTTCACTGAATAAGATGATATTTTAATTTCCTTTTGTTAGCGCTTAACATTTATTAAATGATTTGAAAGAAGTTTCGATTTGTTTAAATGCAAAAAATATCATAAATCACCCTTTTGGAAAAACACTCTAGAACCATATACTGTTACTGACCAGTGCTGTGCCTTTCGGATTTTATAGCTCCGGCTCCAGCTCCGGGCTCCGACCCCAAAAAATTTAGGCTCCAGCTCCGGCTCCGGGCTCCGACCCTCAAAATTTTTGGCTCCGGCTCCAGGCTCCGGAATTTTAACCCTAAAATTTTGGCTCCAGCTCCGGCTCCGGGCTCCAACCGGTCAAATTTTTAGCTCCGGGCTCCAGCTCCGCTCCGACCACCCAAAAATTTTAGCTCCAGCTCCGAGCTCCGACCCTCAAAATTTTTCGCTCCGGCTCCAGCTCCGGAGCCGGAGCTGGCACAGCACTGTTACTGACCAATGTTCTAAATTCTATGTAAATCTTACTTTATTCGGTGTGATTTGACTTTGTTCTGATGCACTAGATGAGCAAGTATTTGCACCCGCCATCCCTGCAGATGATTGAAATTGGATTTGTTGAACACTCAACTCTTTGACAGTCAAAGAAAGTTCGATTCTATGTTCCTTTGGTGAAAGCTGAATTCGACTGCAAACTTTATCAAAATCGAATGTTAACATTGTTGTTGTTTCGCCATTTTCATTAATTTTGTCAGGTTTTGAAGGCTTATAAATGAAAATTATTTAATAAATTATAAAATTTTTACTTTTTCTTTGGAGATTCTTAAAAAAACATGAGAGAAATTTAACACCAATTCTGCTAACAAATTGTCCCTCCGAAGAATGTTGGAATCTTCAAAACTTTCATTGAGAACCTGACAAATAAAATAATTTTATATGTTGTATCATATACAATTTTATATCACCTGCAATAATTCTGCTTCCATTCTTCGCTCGATCTCTTCTAATTCAGGTGATAAGGAATGTTTATCCAATGATGGCGGCCTCAAATTTAAATATATTGCTTCATTAAAATCCTCTGCTTGTTTGGTGCTTTCTGATAATTTCGATTTGATAAATTATCTTAAATTTTTTATAATTTAAATATTAACCTTCTAAACTTTGTCCTTGAAGCAAACTAGTCATCCAATTTAGCCATCCTTGTCCCTGTTGTATATTTGAATTATCCTTCTCAATATTCTTCGTTAATGGATGTTCTTTTTCATTATTCCTGCTCGATGTTGTTGGAATTATTTCAAATGGGCTATCATCCCTTTTTAAAGTGTGATTTTCGGCGTTTCCTTCTTCAATATTTTTGAGCTCTTGAGATAATTTATTATAAACAGCTTCTCGTAAAATTCTAAGATCCTAAAATATCTCTTGGTATACTTTTAAATGTAATATTAATTTACTTGGTAGCTAAAATCATCGCCATGCTCAATTTGCTTGATTAATGTCGTTGTGTTCTCTGTTTTTGCAGTATCAGGCAATGATAGTTTTGGGATAAAAATCGATGCATTCGGATTTGCTCTTTAAAGAATTAAAAATCATCATAATTTTATTAATTAAATTTAAAAATTACGTTTTCAATTTCCCCTCTAAATAGCACTTTAAACGGCATTGGTAAGCCCGCGAATAGGCATTTAGAAGTTTTAGTCTGGCACAAAGTAATTTAGCAGAACGGAAATTGTAATTTCGCGAGTGAATTTCATCCAATACTCGACCAATAGCAAACCGCCACCATTCTTTTGGACTAAAAATTAGTTTTTAATTCCAATAGTAATTGTAATTGCTATATTTTTATTTTCTTCTTTTTCATTAAAGACATATGATGACATCAAAAATTTTTAAATATATATATTGTAAATAAGGAACCTGTCAAGAACCGCAAGAATCGGGCGCCATTTCCGGTGTGGTCTGGCCCTCTCGAATAGTACCCAATTTTCAGAAAATTGTTGTATTTGTCGAATCTGCTGTTTGTTCAGCTCCAATTCAATTTTACGAGAGCGAATGTCAATCTTTTTTAAAATAAATTATATAATATATTATTCGAATTCGAATTAGGGGTTGAGTTGAATTTATATTTTTTAAATTTCATCCATTAAATTCAAATTCAAACAATGGATATTATTTATTAATATTTTTAAATTAGATTAATACTTTGAATCGTGGAACATTGGTGCGAAGAGGATGCCGTGATGAATTTTTCTCTAAGCGCATATCTAGCGAAAGAGGTTGTAAAATGTAATTAGTTTGGCCATTTTGATGGTTGGCGAAATTCTTTTTCAGCTCTGCCTTTATTAAAATGCGTTTTATAATAAATAATAATTTATAAGACCTTTATTGCGGCTAAAGACATTCCGAGTAATGTCCCGGTAAAATTGTTATCTTTTCGTGGGACTGGATTCCAGTGAATGGAAAAACCTTTGATATCGAATTTCTTGAAAATATTGGCTCCTTCCGAAACTTCAATAAATCCGGGACGCTAAAAAATATAATTTTTATGCAGAAAATTTATTTCTTTTTGTCTTATTAGTTGCAGTTGGAGTTTTAAAATATTCTTACCCATTGAGCATTTGTAGTTTCGATGGCCAATGATTGAATTTTTATCCCAAATTCGTATTCCATACACTCATATTTAATTTGTATGTTTTCAATTCGTACCTTAACAATAATAATTATAGTATTTTTGGAAAGAATGTGCACTTGGATATTATTGGAAATTGTTGATAGAAGAGAGGCGCCCCACCAATGGCCAGTATCCTGTCCAACATCCTCCATAAATTGAATACCAATTTGAGCCAATAATTGTTTCTGGAAAAGAATAAAAATGAATTAGGAAATGAGAGTTGAATTGAATTAATCTGGTGAAAATTTCGGATGATATATAAAAAAGAGGTCGAATTTTTTGCTCTGATTGTACATTGAGATTTTTTCCTTTGTAATTATACTACTAAAAACGAAAAAATTTCGCCGAGATGCTGTATTTTTTGACAGCGCGATCACCACCCCTCTGAAAATTCCTGGAACCGCCACAGGAATTTCGATTTTAAATTTTTAATAAATTAATACTTTGTGTTGTTGTTCAATTTCATCGAGCATCTGCTCTTGCTTCTGCTGTCTATATTGTTCTACACATTTTACATCATAACCAATGTTGCATGGTCCAAGAACGACAAGGAAATCCTCAATTTTCAATACCCAAGGACTAGATCGGCTGAGCAGTGGGACTTGAAGTTGGAGTTTGCCAATAATACCATTTTTCACTTGGATTGGGATGTCGAATTTGCGCAAAGCTTGTTTCTTGATTGGCACATTTGTTAAATCCACTTGACCTAAAAAAATTACTTGTCTTATAATAAAATGTAAATATTTTAACCTTGCAGAAATGCAATCGAAAATTGATCAGTGTTTAATTGCAAATACTCGCCAATATAATTGTTTAGGACCCATGCAACAATGCTTTCCAACATTTTTATATTGCTATTCCTTCTAAGAATTGAAAATGATTTTAATAGCAAATCTATACGACGAAAATTAATAATAAAAATAAATTCCCGGCAATTGTGTAGACTGTAGATGTAGTGAAAAAGATGATGTGCAAGCGCAACAGCCACAGCTTTGATTCGCGCTTTTTTGTGGATATGTGTGGTTGTGTTGTGTCTTGTCTCTTGTGTGGTCTGTGTGTGGTGTGGCGTGGACGTGGATGGATTTGATCAAAAAAAATGACAAAATATCCAATTTTAATGCTTATGCTTACTGCCGCCGGCGAAGGACATTTCCGTCTCGCCACTTCCGTCTCAGAGATTTTGACAAGCTGCAGTTCGCCATCCAATAAACCAATTTAAATGATTTAAAGTGTAGTCATAATTATTGGCTATCCATTGATATATTGATCATCCAAAAATGCAATGTTTTGACCAAGTTGTGGCCAAAAATGTTGAAAAATCGCCTTTATTTTTGTATTTATGGCCATAACTTGGCCAAAACATTAGTTTTAGATGATCAATATACCAATAGATAGCTAATACTTAGGGCTATAAGATGCACTTTAGATTATTTTGATTGGTTATTTGGCTGATGAATGGTTCGTCAAACTCGCTGAGACGGAAATGGCTGAGACGGAAATGACCCCAACCGGCTTACTGCTTATTACTGCTTAAAGCTTACTTACTTACCTAGTACTTACCAAGCTTTCTTTTTCAGTTTGTGTATGTGGCAGGGCCTGTCCTCCAATTTGGATTGGCCCCTGGGTGCTGGGGGCATTCCCCAAGGATATTTTTGGTTGCAGTCTCTAACTGCGTGGCAAATTTTGATTCAAATTTCTCTCTGCGAGGCCATTTTTAGCTTAATTTATACTTGCGAAGCTATTTTTTGCAAAATCCTTTATAAGGAGCATTTTTCGTTAAAACTTATCGCTATACGGCCATTTTTGGTCTAATTTTCCTCTATGGACTGCTGCACTGGAGCCACATTTTGCTAAAATTTTTCTCTTAAGAGATATTTTTCGTTAAAATTTTCGCTTGTGGGAAGGAAAAAGTTTTAAAAGGAAAATTTTAAAAAATCGCTTTGAATCGGAACGTGACGTCCAACAAGCAAAAGTCATCTCCTTAATAAATCCTAGTACCCAGTTGCTTACCAAATTTTGGCTTAATTTTCATTTTCTTTATAATTGCAATGAATAAAAATTACTCTTTTTCATTTGGGCATATTTATAATTTCATAATAGAGGGAAAAAGTGATATTTAATTTGCCTTTTCATATTGGATGGTATTTAATTTGGCAAATAAATTATTGAAAATGGCAAATAGAGTATTTAATTTGGCAAATAGGATTTTTTGTCTCAAAAGTATTGAAAATGGCAAATAAATTATGGAAAATGGCAAATAGAGTATTTAATTTGGCAAATAGCAATAAAATTATCATTGCGTAGGAGGTGCGCGGGATTTAGCCGGATATAGGGGGATTAAGGTGGATATACTTGGATTAGGCCGGATTAAGCATAGAAATGGAATAGAAATGGCCCGGAATGTCTTCGACAGTTGGAATTTTGGATTTTCAATAATATTTAAATAAGTAATTTGACACCAATTCCCCTTATCAAGCCTAAAGGCAAAAAATCATCTTAGTTTATAATGGGGAATTTTAGGCAAAAACATTCTAATCCGGGCTGGGCTTTTTCTTTGTTTTTAGTGTGTGCCAATTGCCCGTTTTGCTCTCCATTCAGCCAAGGGGAAAATGATCGCAATCTTTGTTTGGCTCAGCTTAAAATTCGAATGGGCTTGGCATTGTCTGCCTTTTGTTTTGCCCAATCAGGCCAGAAAATCTTGGGGTTTTCCCTCTCCTTTCCCCATCTTTTTGCAGAATTGGCTTGCCTTCGTTTGCCCCTTTTTGCTTGCTTATTTTGGCCGAGATTCCCGAGGAACGCCCATTTTGGATGGATATAAAAGCGATTATCCTCTTCCCCTTTTTATGTCACTTTTAACCCTCTCCCCATCAGTGCGTTTCAACTGAATTTTCCCCAATAAAAGTTATTCTATTCAAATTATTTATTGGGGAATTTGGACATCAAATTTGGCTTGGGGGTAGTTCTTCCTGATTTGTCTGCCGAGGACAATTTGGCTGCCGTCTGCCTTGCCGTCGACTAATTGGGCTGCCGTCTGCCTTGCCGTTAATCTATTGGGCTGCCGTCTGCCCTGCCTTGAACCATCCCCCTCTTCCCACCCCCCTTGGTCGAGTCCGCCAATCCTATCGGGAACTGTCGTGGACAGGGATTAAGAGTAGCTGTCACTCTACCGACTGAGAGCTAATCGGGCAAACGCTCTTCAGGTGGGTTTAATCTTTTCATTCCCTAATTATTAGCCATTAGGGCAAACCCTTATTGGCCATTCCGATTTCGGCCAATTTCCATTCATTAGCCATTGCGGCAAAAATTATTGGCCTTTAGGCAAATCCTTTTGTTCAAACATTTTATAGGCCTTTAATTGAATTCTGCATTTATTAGCCATTGAGGCCAATTCTAAATTTATTTATAATTTACTGGCCATTTAGAATCCTCATTTAATTCTAATTTTTGGCTATTTCGACAATTCAATATTCAAAAAAGATTAGACAAAAATTTCATCATTCTTTTATTAAACCCATTATTAGTTAAAATATCCTTTGGGGCACAAATAATTAAGGATGTCTATAGTCATCCGTAATCAATTGGAGGTGACTTTGGATGACCTGTTGGCAGAAACTGCCACGGCTAAAACACTTTATTCCGCCGATTCCCCCTCACTAGCGGATTTAGGGGTTTCTGGTGAAAGAATAGCTCGGGGCATCAATGTCGCCCAAAGCTTTCTCGATCAGTGGACTAAGGTTATGATATCCTTGTCAGCCGATGATCGAGCAAATGAAGAAAATACCTTTACTGGATTTAAAGTGAAGGACAAATCACCGGCTTTAATTTTACATGAGGCGTTTCAAGCCCAAACAAATATTGATATAAGAATTGATAAATTAAGGGTGGGAGAAAGGGCTGAGCACCCAAAACCACCGGCTCATGATTTTGTACCAAATGTACGCCTTCCCACTCTAGATTTGCCTACCTTTGATGGACAATTTGGCCAGCTTTTTGGGCCTCATTTGAGCATGCTGTGCACGATAATAAATCGCTAACTGGCGCTCAAAAATTCACATATTTAATGGGCAAATTAATAGGTCCTGCAAAAGGACTAATAGAAGGATATGCCGTATCCGAAGCCAATTATTTAAGTGTCATTGACCTCTTAGTAAAAAGATTTGGAGATGACGAGCGGCGTTCCGCTCAGCTTCAAAGCGAGTTGTTCCATCTCCCGCGCCCATCCAACTCCCATAATTCTTTACGCAGTTTTTACGATAATGTAGAACGCATTTGCCGACAATTAGAAGGGATGGGAGTAGATATTAACTCAAATCCTTTTTTGACAATTGCCCTTAAGGAAAAAATGCCCACTGAGGCAAAAGTCCAATTATTTGACAAGGAAATGACATCCAATAAAAAATGGACACCCAAAGAGTGGCGAGAAGCCCTCGGCCGTTTTGTCCAATTGAAGGAGGCAATTGGGTCATCCACTGACGAACCCTCCCAGCCCAAATCGACCCCAAGTACCGTACTTATGGGTCCCGCAAAGAATGAGATAATCCGGCGGGCCTTCCCAATAGTGGATGGGGAAATTGAGGGAAAAAGAGCCGATTGTTCGCTCTGTGAACAAATGGGACACAAACCCTCCGCCTGTCCCCAATATTATTCACCCGCTCTTAGGAAAGAGCGTCTACAAAAGCAAAACCGGTGTTTAAATTGCGCCATTACCGGTCATTCTATAGAATATTGCAAATCCACCAAAAGGTGCAAAAAATGCAATGAGCGCCATCATTCTTTAATATGCACCGCTAGAAAGCAGGATGTCCATTCTAATCCTATTTTAAATCAAACCCAAGAAATGGAAGAACCATCATATGGCAAAATAAATGATACAATTACTGGAGCCATTTTGTATCAAAAATATTAACTAAATTTTCTAAAATTACCATTACAAATATTATCTTTTCTGGCAAAAATTATACAAATTTATTTACTTATTTTAGCCAAAATTTAATAATATTTCTCCAGATTTCTGCAGTTTAAATCTGCCATTCTTTCCAAGATTTCTGCTTTTTGAAATCAATTTTATGGGCCAATTATCATTTTGTTTTCCGCCTGTTGGAATCAATTTTTGGACCCCCTTAATTGGTAACCTTAATTATCATATTGATTTCCGCCTTTTGGAGGCAATTTTTGGCTCATTTAGTTAGTCCTTTTAACTATAATGATTTCTGCCGTTTGAAATCATTCACTAGCTTTTTTATGATTTTTGCTGTTTTAAATCAGCCGCTGGCAATTTTCACGATTTCTGCCGTTTGAAATCATTCACTAGCCTTTTTATGATTTTTGCTGTTTTAAATCAGCCGCTGGCAATTTTCACGATTTCTGCCGTTTGAAATCATTCACTAGCCTTTTTATGATTTTTGCTGTTTTAAATCAGCCGCTGGCAATTTTCACGATTTCTGCCGTTTGAAATCATTCACTAGCTTTTTTATGATTTTTGCTGTTTTAAATCAGCCGCTGGCAATTTTCACGATTTCTGCCGTTTGAAATCATTCACTAGCTTTTTTATGATTTTTGCTGTTTTAAATCAGCCGCTGGCAATTTTCACGATTTCTGCCGTTTGAAATCATTCACTAGCCTTTTTATGATTTTTGCTGTTTTAAATCAGCCGCTGGCAATTTTCACGATTTCTGCCGTTTGAAATCATTCACTAGCCTTTTTATGATTTTTGCTGTTTTAAATCAGCCGCTGGCAATTTTCACGATTTCTGCCGTTTGAAATCATTCACTAGCTTTTTTATGATTTTTGCTGTTTTAAATCAGCCGCTGGCAATTTTCACGATTTCTGCCGTTTGAAATCATTCACTAGCTTTTTTATGATTTTTGCTGTTTTAAATCAGCCGCTGGCAATTTTCACGATTTCTGCCGTTTGAAATCATTCACTAGCCTTTTTATGATTTTTGCTGTTTTAAATCAGCCGCTGGCAATTTTCACGATTTCTGCCTTTTGAAATCATCCATTTATTAATGATTTCTGCCGTTTGAAATCATCCACTTATTAATGATTTCCGCCGTTTGAAATCATCCATTAATTAATGATTTCTGCCTTTTGAAATCAGCCGTTTAATTATTAATTATTGATTTCTACCGATTGAAATCAACCATTTATTAACGATTTCTGCCGATTGAAATCAACCATTTATTAATGATTTCTGCCGTTTGAAATCATCCACTTATTAATGATTTCCGCCGTTTGAAATCATCCATTAATTAATGATTTCTGCCTTTTGAAATCAGCCGTTTAATTATTAATTATTGATTTCTACCGATTGAAATCAACCATTTATTAACGATTTCTGCCGATTGAAATCAACCATTTATTAATGATTTCTGCCTTTTGAAATCATCCATTTATTAATGATTTCTGCCGTTTGAAATCATCCATTTATCAATGATTTCTGCCGTTTGAAATCATCCATTTATTAATGATTTCTGCCGTTTGAAATCATTCATTTATCAATGAATTCTGCCATTTGAAATCGGCCTTTAATTTTTAATTCATGATTTCTGTTGTTTGAAATCAGCAATCCTAACGGGATCAAAGCTTTCAAGCGAAATTGATCTATATCATTACTTTTGGCCGTTTATCGCCCATTTCATTTTAAATGGAAAGGGGAAATTCCCTTCTGAAAATTGAAATTTCTAAAGAAATTCGCAACTCGCTGTTAGTGCCGGAAACAGCGTAGAGGCGGCCCTGGTGGGCAGGCTGTCTTCGACAGTTGGAATTTTGGATTTTCAATAATATTTAAATAAGTAATTTGACACCAATTCCCCTTATCAAGCCTAAAGGCAAAAAATCATCTTAGTTTATAATGGGGAATTTTAGGCAAAAACATTCTAATCCGGGCTGGGCTTTTTCTTTGTTTTTAGTGTGTGCCAATTGCCCGTTTTGCTCTCCATTCAGCCAAGGGGAAAATGATCGCAATCTTTGTTTGGCTCAGCTTAAAATTCGAATGGGCTTGGCATTGTCTGCCTTTTGTTTTGCCCAATCAGGCCAGAAAATCTTGGGGTTTTCCCTCTCCTTTCCCCATCTTTTTGCAGAATTGGCTTGCCTTCGTTTGCCCCTTTTTGCTTGCTTATTTTGGCCGAGATTCCCGAGGAACGCCCATTTTGGATGGATATAAAAGCGATTATCCTCTTCCCCTTTTTATGTCACTTTTAACCCTCTCCCCATCAGTGCGTTTCAACTGAATTTTCCCCAATAAAAGTTATTCTATTCAAATTATTTATTGGGGAATTTGGACATCAAATTTGGCTTGGGGGTAGTTCTTCCTGATTTGTCTGCCGAGGACAATTTGGCTGCCGTCTGCCTTGCCGTCGACTAATTGGGCTGCCGTCTGCCTTGCCGTTAATCTATTGGGCTGCCGTCTGCCCTGCCTTGAACCATCCCCCTCTTCCCACCCCCCTTGGTCGAGTCCGCCAATCCTATCGGGAACTGTCGTGGACACGGAAGGCCACTGGAAGGTCGGGGAAGTGCCTGAGAGTGCGAGGGATATAGGGGGATTAAGGTGGATATAAGGGGATTAAGGACCAAAATGATGGGATTAAGGCGGCAAATGGGTAGGAAGTGATGGGGAAGCCTACCGAAGGCATGTGGGCTGTCCAGGGGTGCGCGGGATATACCCGGATATAGGGGGATTAAGGTGGATTTAGGGGATTAAGCCGGATTAAGGCCTGGAAACGATGGGAAATGGCCCGGACGGCCAGTGAAAGGTCTGGGAAAGTCCTGAGAATGCGTGGATATATCCGGATAAAGGGGATTAAGGTGGATTTGGGGGATTAAGCCGGATTAAGGCCTGGAATCGATGGGAGCGAGCTCGGTTTGGGCTGTTTTGCTTCCGGCTTCGCGAGATTCCTATGCTCCGAACCCCTAACCCTAACCCTAGCCCATAACTAAGCTTAATCCGGCTTAATCCTCATATATCCACATTAATCCCCCTATATCCCGCGTGCTCCGAACTCCTAAACCCCTAGCCCCTAGATCCCATGCCGCCCATAACCATAACCCTAATCCCTAGCCCCTAACTAAGCTTAATCCGGATTAATCCCCCTTAATCCACGTATATCCTCCTATATCCGGGGCTTATCCCGCGCTGTCTCCGGGCCTCTCTTACACTTCCCCGACATTCCCGTGGCATTTCGCATCCATTTCGGAGTTTAATCCTCCTATATCCACCTTAATCCCCCTATATCCGGATATATCCCGCGCAATCTCAGGCACTACTGCGACCTTCCACTGGCCCTACGGGCCATTTCCCATCAATTTCAGGGCTTAATCGGGCTTAATCCCTCCATATCCACCTTAATCCCACTATATACACCTTAATCCCCCTATATCCGGCTATATCCCGCGCACCTCCTGCTCAATAATAATTTTATTGCTATTTGCCAAATTAAATACTCTATTTGCCATTTTCCATAATTTATTTGCCATTTTCAATACTTTTGAGACAAAAAATCCTATTTGCCAAATTAAATACTCTATTTGCCATTTTCAATAATTTATTTGCCAAATTAAATATTTCCCTTTTCATATTTAAATTTTCTTCAATTCTTTTAACATCCTCCAAGACAGCAATTGCATGTTTTTTTGCAAATAGTCTTCTTTGTTGTTTGATACTGGAAATGAAAAATCTTTATTACTTATTAAAGGTGGGAAAATATATTACCGCTTGCATAGTGCACATAATTTTACCAAAATCAGTCGGGCAACTAATATAAAAATTAATTTTGAATATGTTTAAAATAAAATAAATTTTGAAATTTTTAAATAACTTTTTTTCATTTTTTCTTATCTACAAATGAAATATTTTATAATTTATTCTTAAAAAATTACATTGGATTTGTGTCGAGGCAACTACTTTTTTGATTTTGTCCAAGAAATCCACTCAAAACGGACAATAAATTGGTAAAAGAATTGCTGGATGAGGAAGTGGCGGATGTAGATGAACTTCCCCCCAGTAAATCTTCGTCATAATTGGTATTTTCCGTTGCTTGAAAAGGAAAATGATTTTTTAAACAATTAAGTTTCAAAATTAAAACGAACTGGCTTTATAACTTATATTGAAATTGCGATCACCCCTTTGGCTATAAACACTGACAATCTGTAAAAATGATAAAAAAAAATTAAATTATTATTATTACCATAGTTTATTCAATTATTTTATTAATTAAATTACTTACAGCCATTGAACCCCGCGAAATTAATTTATCGCCAATTTCGGCTACATGCTTTTCGCAACAAATTCTTCATTGGAAAAACAAAAACTATTTCATCTTATTTTCACTTTAAATATACCGTATACCAGCTTTGGCCATTTCATTTACTTTTATTTCGACTGCCCCAAAAAAACCTTTAAAAGTTTAATCATAAAAATATTGAAATTAAAAAATGATTTTTTTAATAAATTTTAATTTATTCTTTCCTCACATTCTGGCGTGCAGGTTCCATTAATCATATTAACTTGAAGTTGAACATTCTTGCCCTCGGGTGCCTTTTAAATTTGTTATGCCTTTTTTAAATTTAACTTTCTTTCTAACTTTAATTTGCCAATGACAGCCTGCAGCTCGATCCGACATCAACCGGCCAGGATCCAATTGAGGGATTACGCCCCCATTTAAAATTTTTGGATCATCACCTGCCTGATTTGTATTTACTCATATTTTATAATAATTGTCAATTTTCATAATTCCTACCTCAACTACAGCTCCACAATCCTCAGCTGCACCATTTTGTCCAGGGGCCAATTCACTGCAATCATCACCACCAAAACCTTCTGGGCATATACATTTGTTACAATTTCTGGAATTTCTAAATCCGTTGTTCTTACAATCGGCGCCACTTTTGCATTTTTCTTTAAAAATATTAAAATATTAAATTTTTTAGAACATTTCACCTAAACATCCATAATATTTGTTTATTGCCAATAAGTCCTGAAAAGTTGGGCTAACATTTCGGCCCATTGTATGCTGGTAGCGCTTATGATGGGCAGCCATGATTATTTTGTCAGAATCAGCTACAAAGTTGAATTTTTTTGAAACCGGTTTGTAAACCTATACTGGTTCAACTAATAAAGATAATGAAAAATAATGACAAATTCGGATTCCCCATCGTCAAAAACCTCTAAATATACGTTTTTAGTGTAAAATAAAACAAAAAAATTTTGTTTGAAAAAATGTGGGAGTCAAACAGCAGCACTATTACCATCAGTTCCACCGTAATGCATTATGGAACCCCATTCATAGGTCAAAGCTTCATTGTCAACCCGATCGGTCGGAGCTTTGGTATACTGAAATGAATGGATAGAATAATTTAAAATTTTTGATTGAAATTCGCCTGTGTTCGCCAATTGGGTGCAATGTTCTCTTGAATCAAATTAATGAAGCCATCTCGATCATTTCGAGAATGATGATGATAGAAACCTAGAAAATTTTAATTAATTATTATTCACCAAAAAAACAAACCCAGGACGTGTCCAAATTCATGAGTGACTGTTCCGAACTAAAAAATTTATCAAAAAATTAATAACTTTATTAAAATTTTAATTTTATTCTCGAATATTAAATTAATCACAACAATGAACAATAATAATCATTAATATTTGCTTCGTTTTTGCAAATTTAACATAAGAGATACTATAATATATTTAATTTATGAATTAACAATTTTATAAATAAGTACAAAAATTATTTTAATAGATTTTTTAATTTATATTAAAACATCTACCTAAATACAATTTCTTTCAATGAGTTGTTGATCTTTGATGATTAACTCTTTCATTGGGTTATTTTTATTAATCTTAAAATCTGATTTATTTAATAAAATTTTATCTTTTTCCATTTAATTTATTTTTAAATATTTTTTTATTTAAATAAACTTACAATTTCACATCCACTTCCCAGAGATAACGTTTGTTCCCGAGCCATAAAATCTCGGCCAACTTCACTATAACATCCTTGTCCCTTAAAAACTTTAACACGAGGTGTCCATGCACAATTCTCTTGGAAATTAACGCCTCAAAAAGTAAGTAAATGATTACGATATAAATATGTATGCGCCCACAAGTGTTATTCATCCAAAACTGAGTTCCCAATCGGACCAATTTGCGTGTATTTTCGGCTAAATTTTTAAATTTTCATAATTTGAAAAAAAATAGAAAGATGAACTGATTGAATCATCGAAAATATAACAAATTGGCTGAGAAATGGCCCACTATAAAAATACTGTATTTATTTAATAATAATTATATAAATTTGCCTGATTTAAAGGGAACAATTTGCCCTTTATTACTTGACGCTTTCTGCGCCGTCGCCTTTTCCCATGTAATTCCTCATTAGTTTTAACTAAAAGTTATTAAAATTATAAAACTACTTTTTTTAATTTTTTTACCATCAACATCGGAGAATGTATCCTCAGCTTGATCATTCCGCAGGAGCATATCTCCCTAAAAATAAATTATATGATAAATTATTTAAATTCATTACCCCGAAAAGCATGTCCTCAATAGGTTGATTTATGCGTTTAGGTGTAGGCACTCTATTCCGTGGTATTGGATTTTGCGCATTGCTAATTTGGTTTACTTGTTCCATTAACTGAAAAATGTATCAAATTTTTGTTGATCAAATTATTTAAAAAAATAGCCACCAAATTTTAAATAGAATAAAAAATCAAATGCGTTTTTTTCAAATTATCCAATAAAATTTTTAAATTTATCTTAAAATTTTTAAAAATAATAAAATTAGCTTTTAATTTACTTTCACTTCGAGCAAAATATTTTTTGGAGTAGGTTTTGGTTTTTCTTCCAAATTTTTCGCATCCAATTTTGCCAATGCCTTTCGCATACTTGCGAATTTTTTCTGTTCCAATGTTTCCTCGATCAGTTTTTGACGTTTCTAAAAAATTAATTATTTTAAAAAAATTCTAATTAAATTTTATACTTGTTGATGTATTCTCGGATCATTGTTCTGTTTCCAAAAATCGGGTAAGTCTTCCAGTCCTTCGCCATCCAAATTTTGGTCACCAATCACGGTTAAATATTCTTTGGATATTACATTAAGAGGAAAAATAAAAAAGAATATTAAAAATATGAAGGAACATTTGTATATCATTTTTCCTGTGGGAATAATTGCAAAAAAGGACAATTAAAAATCAGAAATTTTTAAGATAGGAAAGGAATTACCTATATGGAATTTAGGGCAAACTTCATATTTTATGAGGTTGAATGGAATTTCGGGAAAATCAGATGTGAGCAATTTTATTTTATGAATTATTTGTCCATATGGCTTCCTTCTTTTGGCCGGCGAGTTTGACGCAAAACGTAGTAAGTTAACCAGAGGCAAAATGCCGCCCCAAAAAATTAGGCTGAACAAACAGAGGAAAAGAAAAGTTCATATCAAAAGAAATGTAAATTAAATGGAAATTTTAATTGTAAAATTCAAAAATTCGACAAATTTAAGAATTTTATTGATTTTTGTTATGAATAGTGATAAATTTTGGTGCGAAGAAAAGATGTTTATCATTTCTTATTGAAAAATAATAATTGGAAAATATTTAGACTCTTGTTCTTGTGGCATTTATAAATCTGATTCTCCATCAAATACCTCCATTGTCCATTCCATTCATTAAATCCGAATTTTCAAGCATGTTTTTCAGTGACGCCTCGTTTCACCTACTTTCCGGGTTGAACAGATTGTTGTCCGCCAGCCATTTGACCGCTTCCTGGTGCCGAAACTGGTGCTGGAGAAGGTGTGCCAATAGAATTTTGCTGTTGTTGATTTTGGCTATGATATGCTCGTTTTGGCCCATAATAGAGGTAATTGCCGGCAGCGGCCACGACTAATGCAGAAATGGTCAAAGGCTGATAACGAGGTGGCACAATAGAATTGAGCGTTTTTGTCCACGACAGTTCCCGATAGGATTGGCGGACTCGACCAAGGGGGGTGGGAAGAGGGGGATGGTTCAAGGCAGGGCAGACGGCAGCCCAATAGATTAACGGCAAGGCAGACGGCAGCCCAATTAGTCGACGGCAAGGCAGACGGCAGCCAAATTGTCCTCGGCAGACAAATCAGGAAGAACTACCCCCAAGCCAAATTTGATGTCCAAATTCCCCAATAAATAATTTGAATAGAATAACTTTTATTGGGGAAAATTCAGTTGAAACGCACTGATGGGGAGAGGGTTAAAAGTGACATAAAAAGGGGAAGAGGATAATCGCTTTTATATCCATCCAAAATGGGCGTTCCTCGGGAATCTCGGCCAAAATAAGCAAGCAAAAAGGGGCAAACGAAGGCAAGCCAATTCTGCAAAAAGATGGGGAAAGGAGAGTGAAGAATTTCAATGATTTGTTTGTGTGTGCAAGTTCTCCTGGATGGTCCAAGTTGGGAATTGACAATTTTGTGGCGCTTCTGCACTTTTCCAATTTGCCACAAAATTCACGAAAAATTGTTGTTTTTTCCAAATTCAGTTTTTTCGCCGTTGGCTACTTATTTGACTTTGGCAGATGGTAGATGGAGTTGAAAATTCAATTTAATTTTCACACTTCTTTATTTGTTCATTTGTTTGGTTTTTTGTTTGAGATTTGACAAGAATGAAAAAGTCATCATCATAAGGATGGGAAAGAGGATGAAAGAAGTGGATATTTGCTGATAACAATCTTGTGAGAAAAAGTATAAAAAATTAATTGATTGGAAGAAAATGGCAAAAAAATGAAATGAAAAATTTAATTGGAAAATTAACATATTTTCTTCAATTTAAATTTTTGGGCTTTATTCTTCATTTTCTCTTTTTTTATTTCTCTCAATCAGCATTTCGTTCAATTCACCATCCTCGATCATTTCCATCTTTGACGATGCGCAATCCTTAGCCAAACGCACTTTTTGCCATTCCGCAACACTCCCCCTTGAAAAAGTTTTGATGTTTTCTTCCCTAATATTTCTTTTCTTCATCAACCTATTATTCCATTGATGTATATTCAAAATACCTAATCCTATAATTAATGTATTTTTCATAATCTCGTAAATTTCAGTTTCAGATAAGTTATTCATAATTGATGTATTCCTATTTTGTGTTTTCGATTTAGTTTTTGTGAGAACAATCCAGCTTCAAAATTGGCATTTATATTCCCTAATTCAAATTCTAATTTTTCCTTCTTTTCATCTGTTCTTACTTTATCTGAAATATTTTTTCTCAAATCTTCTAAACCTTTATGATATTGCGCAGAACTGCCTTGTACATTTATGTTCTCATCACGCCAATTCAATGCAACATCACGCCTAGTGGATGCCAGTTCACTGTTGATCGATTTAAGCCTAATTGGGGAACAGTCACTATAGTGTTCATCAAAATTCCATTCTTCTATTTCATTGCCTAATTTATTTCCATACTTAAATGATTGTAGGTCTAGATTTTGAATGTTTGTCTGAGGCCTAAATTCCCGTTGGCCAAAGTAATTTCGCACATTAAATTGCCTTTTTTGAATTCGACTGTAATTTTTCCTAATTTGATTTCGATTGTCAAATTGCCCATAAACTTTAGGTTGCCTATTCTTGCCATAAAATTGATTATCGTTTTGAAGAATTGGCAGGTATTTATTAGCACGGTTGTTGTCAAAATATTGTGGACGAAGATGATCACCATCTTTTTGTTGCATTTCCTGATTATTTCCAACCCTAACATTATTCCCATCAAATTCATTTCCCATATTCGACAAGTCTAACATTTTCGATGTCCATTTATTGCACTTTGATTTGTACATTGTTCGCACATTCGGCCAATTTGCTTTAATATTCAAAAATCGCTCATTTCTATTTGCATTATCATGAGCATCTCGACTGAAATTTTCAATTCTTGGCCATGATCTCCAACCAAAATATTTTATATTGTCAAACTGTCTAATTTGCCTAAACTCATTCTTGTGAAATTTCTTAAATTCATTATTTTGTTTTTCCCTATTTGGTCCTAATTTTTGTTTGTTTCTATCATGAATTTGGTTGTCTTTATTACGAATAGGCAGACTGTAATTTGCTTTGTTGTTGGCAAAATTTTGTTGATTATTATTATTATTTTGCCTAGGCTGGTTACTATAAATTTGTCGTTTTTGTTGATCAATTTCTATCTTATAATTATTTTTTCCTAATTTTATTTTTTCCTTTAAATTCCTTTCAATTGGAAATCCACAAATTCTAATTCTAGAACTTATATCGATTTTATTATTTGCACCTTCTAGTAGTATTTCATTTCCTAGATTTGATATTTTTTGAGTTGGTTTTGAATTAATTTTGACCGGTTGAGCCTGTTGAATTTCATTTTGTTCTACATCTGTTTTTTGTAGATTTGTTTCAATTTTCCTTTCACAAGTAATTAAATTTTGCATTTGTTTACTATTCACATCATCAATTTTCTCAATGTCATCCCCTAAATCTAATAGTTGCACGTTTTCTAACTCATTCCGATTGAAATCAACACGTGAATTTTTAATCAAGAGATCTTCATCATAACCTAATCCATAGTTACACATTTTCATTCCTGAATCTATGTTCAAAATGCACGATTCTAACAAATTTAGATTTTCATTTAATTCGGCATTATTTTTGTCTTCCAAAGCTTCAAGCATTGTCTCGAATTTCAGAAACCCCTCTTCATAATTTTCAACCCAATTATCAATTTTTATTGAATTAAGAGAACCCTTCGAATGCCCTTCTATTTTATGAGAAATTTCGACCGAATTTTCTTCAAACATTGCCGAGATTATCTGATCAAAAGCAATGGATTCCTTTAGGTCTTCTTTTATTTTTCTTATTAATTCTAGAAATTTAATTTCATTCTTTTCCATTTGATAATTTTCAGTTTCTTTGTCTGAAATTTCACTATTTTCTTCATTTTCATTCTCAAATTCTGATAAATATTCAACAGATCCTAATTCATTTTCCATTTCGACGGAATTTGCCCAAAATGTAATCCTCTTATTCCTAGTCATATCCGCGCTCTCTAAATTAGATGATCCAGTGTCAATATTTAATTTATCTGCTAAATATATTAGCAACAATTCCCACCTATTTTGTGCTAATTTTGCCATTTGTACCTTCTCTCCCAGATTAAATTCTCTCAAAAAGGTCCTAAAACTATTTTCTTTTTGTACTTTATTAGCTGCAGTCAAAGTTGCAAATAATTCATGTGCTTTTCCTATTTCTTTAGGCCATGTACATACTTTTTGTGACAGAGTCACATGTGAGCCTCACAAAGTGAGTGGTGACCCAATCACACTTTGGTGAGGCGTTCGCGTACATACTTGGTGAGGCCACACCCCTTTCCGGCGGAGTGTGAACGAGTCACAATTGTGACTCTGTCACCAAAAAATGCGTGTATACTTTTTTGGTGAGGGGAAGAAAAAATGTGTGAGCCGTTCTGCACTTGTCACCACTCATGTATCAAGACAACCATGGTACCAAATGGCCCCATTGTTTTTCCAATATTGTTAAGCATATTTTAAAATATTTTTAGAAATTTTTTTCAGAATTTTTTATCCATCCGGTTTCGAGAAAAATGCAATTGAAAATAATTAAAATGAACGCCTCACCACTCATGTTTTGACCGAAAACGCCGTCCAATCCCCATGATGTGATAGTGAAAAATGATCAGAAAAAAATGGGGAATATTTTAAAAATAAAAGGAGAAATTTTCGTCAAACTGCTTCTTGTCCCTGCCAAGGTTTTGAACCAAAATTTAAACCGGTTTCCTGTAAACCTCTAACGCCATGTTCTATACATCATTGGATAGGGCTCGTCGAGTGGAATAAGAATATAAAAAAATTTTGTAAATCGGTCGTCAAATAAAAAAGTTATGGCCTCCAGAATGTCAGGAATATGCAAATTTCCAGAGCCGATAACTCGCCATGTAGTTGACCAAATTCGATGTTGCATAGCTTGTTGGAAAGAGGAGAAAAGGGACTACAAAATATGTGAAAAGCAATTTCCTATATTCATCTTTTCCATTTTTATAATGCATTTTATATCCAAATCCGCTTATCATATATGCATGTTTTCAAATTTCAAAATTGATTTCATTTTTGGATTCTCCGTAGTCGATTTACTTTATATGGAATTAATTTGAACGAGATTTGGCCAAGAATTTGATGAGAAAAACCGGTTTAAAATAATTGGTGAGGCATTCGCAACGACTCACCATGTGAGCCTCACAACTCACAAGAGGGCGGAAAATAGTATGTACACCAACCACTCACCACTTGTGAGGCAAGAAATAGAGAAAGAAAATAGCGTGGTGAGGTGATACCTGTCACCAAGTATGTACAGGGCCTTAGCAATTTTTCCTAACAAAATGTCAATTTCCTCAAATTTATTTTTAACCCTATAATATAATCGCTTAAGCGAATTCATTGTCGCCCTATCTCCTAATATTTCTGGCACATTTTCCTCTATAATCAATTCCAACAGTTTCCAATATTTCCTAATTTCACATTCATAACTTGATTTTGGTCTGGGGGGTGGAGGTGGGTCATTATCCTCCATTTACCTATTCCTTTATTTTCAATTATTTTATCAAAATTTACCTATTTTCAAATTATTCAACTTCCCACTTTTTTAAATTCAAACCTTCCAGGTTGCCAGGGTCGCCACTTGAAGAATTTCAATGATTTGTTTGTGTGTGCAAGTTCTCCTGGATGGTCCAAGTTGGGAATTGACAATTTTGTGGCGCTTCTGCACTTTTCCAATTTGCCACAAAATTCACGAAAAATTGTTGTTTTTTCCAAATTCAGTTTTTTCGCCGTTGGCTACTTATTTGACTTTGGCAGATGGTAGATGGAGTTGAAAATTCAATTTAATTTTCACACTTCTTTATTTGTTCATTTGTTTGGTTTTTTGTTTGAGATTTGACAAGAATGAAAAAGTCATCATCATAAGGATGGGAAAGAGGATGAAAGAAGTGGATATTTGCTGATAACAATCTTGTGAGAAAAAGTATAAAAAATTAATTGATTGGAAGAAAATGGCAAAAAAATGAAATGAAAAATTTAATTGGAAAATTAACATATTTTCTTCAATTTAAATTTTTGGGCTTTATTCTTCATTTTCTCTTTTTTTATTTCTCTCAATCAGCATTTCGTTCAATTCACCATCCTCGATCATTTCCATCTTTGACGATGCGCAATCCTTAGCCAAACGCACTTTTTGCCATTCCGCAACAGAGAGGGAAAACCCCAAGATTTTCTGGCCTGATTGGGCAAAACAAAAGGCAGACAATGCCAAGCCCATTCGAATTTTAAGCTGAGCCAAACAAAGATTGCGATCATTTTCCCCTTGGCTGAATGGAGAGCAAAACGGGCAATTGGCACACACTAAAAACAAAGAAAAAGCCCAGCCCGGATTAGAATGTTTTTGCCTAAAATTCCCCATTATAAACTAAGATGATTTTTTGCCTTTAGGCTTGATAAGGGGAATTGGTGTCAAATTACTTATTTAAATATTATTGAAAATCCAAAATTCCAACTGTCGAAGACAGCCTGCCCACCAGGGCCGCCTCTACGCTGTTTCCGGCACTAACAGCGAGTTGCGAATTTCTTTAGAAATTTCAATTTTCAGAAGGGAATTTCCCCTTTCCATTTAAAATGAAATGGGCGATAAACGGCCAAAAGTAATGATATAGATCAATTTCGCTTGAAAGCTTTGATCCCGTTAGGATTGCTGATTTCAAACAACAGAAATCATGAATTAAAAATTAAAGGCCGATTTCAAATGGCAGAATTCATTGATAAATGAATGATTTCAAACGGCAGAAATCATTAATAAATGGATGATTTCAAACGGCAGAAATCATTGATAAATGGATGATTTCAAACGGCAGAAATCATTAATAAATGGATGATTTCAAAAGGCAGAAATCATTAATAAATGGTTGATTTCAATCGGCAGAAATCGTTAATAAATGGTTGATTTCAATCGGTAGAAATCAATAATTAATAATTAAACGGCTGATTTCAAAAGGCAGAAATCATTAATTAATGGATGATTTCAAACGGCGGAAATCATTAATAAGTGGATGATTTCAAACGGCAGAAATCATTAATAAATGGTTGATTTCAATCGGCAGAAATCGTTAATAAATGGTTGATTTCAATCGGTAGAAATCAATAATTAATAATTAAACGGCTGATTTCAAAAGGCAGAAATCATTAATTAATGGATGATTTCAAACGGCGGAAATCATTAATAAGTGGATGATTTCAAACGGCAGAAATCATTAATAAATGGATGATTTCAAAAGGCAGAAATCGTGAAAATTGCCAGCGGCTGATTTAAAACAGCAAAAATCATAAAAAGGCTAGTGAATGATTTCAAACGGCAGAAATCGTGAAAATTGCCAGCGGCTGATTTAAAACAGCAAAAATCATAAAAAAGCTAGTGAATGATTTCAAACGGCAGAAATCATTATAGTTAAAAGGACTAACTAAATGAGCCAAAAATTGCCTCCAAAAGGCGGAAATCAATATGATAATTAAGGTTACCAATTAAGGGGGTCCAAAAATTGATTCCAACAGGCGGAAAACAAAATGATAATTGGCCCATAAAATTGATTTCAAAAAGCAGAAATCTTGGAAAGAATGGCAGATTTAAACTGCAGAAATCTGGAGAAATATTATTAAATTTTGGCTAAAATAAGTAAATAAATTTGTATAATTTTTGCCAGAAAAGATAATATTTGTAATGGTAATTTTAGAAAATTTAGTTAATATTTTTGATACAAAATGGCTCCAGTAATTGTATCATTTATTTTGCCATATGATGGTTCTTCCATTTCTTGGGTTTGATTTAAAATAGGATTAGAATGGACATCCTGCTTTCTAGCGGTGCATATTAAAGAATGATGGCGCTCATTGCATTTTTTGCACCTTTTGGTGGATTTGCAATATTCTATAGAATGACCGGTAATGGCGCAATTTAAACACCGGTTTTGCTTTTGTAGATGCTCTTTCCTAAGAGCGGGTGAATAATATTGGGGACAGGCGGAGGGTTTGTGTCCCATTTGTTCACAGAGCGAACAATCGGCTCTTTTTCCCTCAATTTCCCCATCCACTATTGGGAAGGCCCGCCGGATTATCTCATTCTTTGCGGGACCCATAAGTACGGTACTTGGGGTCGATTTGGGCTGGGAGGGTTCGTCAGTGGATGACCCAATTGCCTCCTTCAATTGGACAAAACGGCCGAGGGCTTCTCGCCACTCTTTGGGTGTCCATTTTTTATTGGATGTCATTTCCTTGTCAAATAATTGGACTTTTGCCTCAGTGGGCATTTTTTCCTTAAGGGCAATTGTCAAAAAAGGATTTGAGTTAATATCTACTCCCATCCCTTCTAATTGTCGGCAAATGCGTTCTACATTATCGTAAAAACTGCGTAAAGAATTATGGGAGTTGGATGGGCGCGGGAGATGGAACAACTCGCTTTGAAGCTGAGCGGAACGCCGCTCGTCATCTCCAAATCTTTTTACTAAGAGGTCAATGACACTTAAATAATTGGCTTCGGATACGGCATATCCTTCTATTAGTCCTTTTGCAGGACCTATTAATTTGCCCATTAAATATGTGAATTTTTGAGCGCCAGTTAGCGATTTATTATCGTGCACAGCATGCTCAAATGAGGCCCAAAAAGCTGGCCAATTGGACTCTTGTCCATCAAAGGTAGGCAAATCTAGAGTGGGAAGGCGTACATTTGGTACAAAATCATGAGCCGGTGGTTTTGGGTGCTCAGCCCTTTCTCCCACCCTTAATTTATCAATTCTTATATCAATATTTGTTTGGGCTTGAAACGCCTCATGTAAAATTAAAGCCGGTGATTTGTCCTTCACTTTAAATCCAGTAAAGGTATTTTCTTCATTTGCTCGATCATCGGCTGACAAGGATATCATAACCTTAGTCCATTGATCGAGAAAGCTTTGGGCGACATTGATGCCCCGAGCTATTCTTTCACCAGAAACCCCTAAATCCGCTAGTGAGGGGGAATCGGCGGAATAAAGTGTTTTAGCCGTGGCAGTTTCTGCCAACAGGTCATCCAAAGTCACCTCCAATTGATTACGGATGACTATAGACATCCTTAATTATTTGTGCCCCAAAGGATATTTTAACTAATAATGGGTTTAATAAAAGAATGATGAAATTTTTGTCTAATCTTTTTTGAATATTGAATTGTCGAAATAGCCAAAAATTAGAATTAAATGAGGATTCTAAATGGCCAGTAAATTATAAATAAATTTAGAATTGGCCTCAATGGCTAATAAATGCAGAATTCAATTAAAGGCCTATAAAATGTTTGAACAAAAGGATTTGCCTAAAGGCCAATAATTTTTGCCGCAATGGCTAATGAATGGAAATTGGCCGAAATCGGAATGGCCAATAAGGGTTTGCCCTAATGGCTAATAATTAGGGAATGAAAAGATTAAACCCACCTGAAGAGCGTTTGCCCGATTAGCTCTCAGTCGGTAGAGTGACAGCTACTCTTAATCCCTGTCCACGACAGTTCCCGATAGGATTGGCGGACTCGACCAAGGGGGGTGGGAAGAGGGGGATGGTTCAAGGCAGGGCAGACGGCAGCCCAATAGATTAACGGCAAGGCAGACGGCAGCCCAATTAGTCGACGGCAAGGCAGACGGCAGCCAAATTGTCCTCGGCAGACAAATCAGGAAGAACTACCCCCAAGCCAAATTTGATGTCCAAATTCCCCAATAAATAATTTGAATAGAATAACTTTTATTGGGGAAAATTCAGTTGAAACGCACTGATGGGGAGAGGGTTAAAAGTGACATAAAAAGGGGAAGAGGATAATCGCTTTTATATCCATCCAAAATGGGCGTTCCTCGGGAATCTCGGCCAAAATAAGCAAGCAAAAAGGGGCAAACGAAGGCAAGCCAATTCTGCAAAAAGATGGGGAAAGGAGAGGGAAAACCCCAAGATTTTCTGGCCTGATTGGGCAAAACAAAAGGCAGACAATGCCAAGCCCATTCGAATTTTAAGCTGAGCCAAACAAAGATTGCGATCATTTTCCCCTTGGCTGAATGGAGAGCAAAACGGGCAATTGGCACACACTAAAAACAAAGAAAAAGCCCAGCCCGGATTAGAATGTTTTTGCCTAAAATTCCCCATTATAAACTAAGATGATTTTTTGCCTTTAGGCTTGATAAGGGGAATTGGTGTCAAATTACTTATTTAAATATTATTGAAAATCCAAAATTCCAACTGTCGAAGACAGTTTTTCTCATTCCGCCTACTGCTGCTGACGAAGACGATTTTCCTTCAAAAGGAGATGAACCCCCGGGGGTTTTAGCATCAGTGCCAGGCTGGAAATTTCATTATCGAAAATTATAAATGTAAATATAATTTTTTTTGTATTACAGCAAATATTCTATTTTAAGCCCGGGGCTTAAAAATTTCAAAGACCCTCCGAGTGACAAATTTTCTGAATTTTTTGAAACAAAAATTGCTTATATCGGCTTAACTTCGCTTCTAAATTGGTTGTTTTGACATGAATTTTTCGATAGGGGGGCTTAAAATAGAGAAGGGGTATAATAGAGATGGGGCTTAAAATAGAATATTTACAGTAGATCTAAGTCATAATATAAATATAAATTGAATAATCAGCTTGTTTAGATCCTCTGAATAAAGTAGGAAATTAAAGGGTTTTCTTATTGAAATTCAATTCGAAATAAAAAATTTTTAAAGAATTTCCAGAGTTTCCTATTATTAAATAAATAAATTCCAATATTTCTATTAAATGTTACCACATTTGCTTGACGTGATTCAGCCATCTTTTTTGCGCTATGATTTTTGAAGATGAAAAATACAATGAATAAAAAATATTTCTAAAAATTTTAATAATTTATTTTTCTCACTGATAAAATCATTGTATTAAACCACTTTTTATACTTTTAGCAAAGAAATTGATTTAGGGGCAAGGGAGTAAAATTGTTATTGCTTTTTTTTGTTTACATTTTTGTTATTTTGAACTCAAGAGAAGGGGTGAAATATGGGAAGGGAAATGGATAAACAGCAAAGTTCAAAGCTCATTCAACATTTTTTGGTTACATACAAAATATGAAATTTCGAAAAATTTTGATCAAATTCATGGAAAACTTAGTAAGTCTATTTTATTTTTCTTCTCATATTTATTAAGTTCGGCAATGAATTTCTATAATAAGGCTAATGTAAAGATTATTATATATCAGACCACAAGGAAAAAAAAGTCGATAGTCAAATAGCATGCAGCAAAGAACACTGAAATCATGTTTTCCAAGCATCCAAAAAAGGAGTTCATAGGGAAAGTAAACAATTTTTAATGAAAGAGTATATTATTAATTTGTTAAAATAAATTGTAATAAAATTTTTTGGGATTTACTACTACAAATAAAGAAAATTGGGCAATTTTCAGAATGCATACTACTAAATCAATCAGAATCCACTCGAATTTATGCTCAAGAAGAATTCTATAGATCCATTAATTTCATAGAAAAATTATCATTATCATATTTAAAACTCTCTTGATTATCTTAAATCATATTTGATAATGCAAATTGAATTTTGTCTTCATCAAATTGAATAAATTTTTGCGAAAATCCTTTTTAAATGTAATTCAGCATATCGCGCAGATCCATTGGTCATGATAGAGAAGAGGATATAATATAAATATATCGATGAATATTTATGGGAAAGAAGCAGTCATTCGGTGTTTCGCCGTAAATAAAAAAGAACCAATTTTTCAGCTATCCCTTTATACTTCAGTTTCAATCAAAAATGGCTTTTCTTTATAGGATTTACTCTCTTCCTCGAATCCACCAATCCTTAAAATCCCAAGAATGAATGTTCATTCAGTTTGCGCCCCACTTTTTTCCTATAATGAGAGATTAATGATCAACGCATATTTTAGATAGTTAATTTTCTGGTAATTGAAAAATTTTTAATGCTCGTAAGTGTTGAGCCAAAATTTGAAGCTTGCAGCTATATTATTAATACATATAATGCAAAAGCAAATTTAATTGAACAACAGCAACAAAAGGAGCAAAACAAGACAAAAAATGGACGACATAATTCGCATCGGTTGAATACATTTTTAAATAATTTGATTGTTATAGATGATTTTTTAATTATTTAAACATTTTTAAATTTTATTTTTAACCATGTGAATTAAGCAGAAATAAGCATTTGCGCTTAATTAAAAGCAGTGAGTAATTTTTTAGATCGAAGTTCATTTCGATTTCAATTAGGAGGATCCGATTTCATATTAAGCGATATTTTCAACAATTAGGCAAAATATAATCGAACGCAAATTTCTTATATTTTAGCAAAATTGTATACAAAAAAAATTTTTCCCCTCAAAATGTTTAGTTTATTTGCACTCGGCCTATTGGCCACGGTTTTCATGCTCTTGATTATTTGCGCTCAAATTCGAATGAGTTCCGCTGCTGCACGTCCATTGACCCAGGAAGAGTTGCAAGAACTTTGTCCAGATGAAAAGGAATTTTATATAGAAAAAGCGCTCCAAGGCTATTGTTATGGAAAATCTGTCAAGGCAGGGGATAAAAGTTATTTAAAAAATTAAATTAAAAAATAGTTTTTGTCTTCTAAGTTTTTAAACATTTTTCAAGGAATTATCTAAATAAAAAAAGCTAATAAATTTTTTGTTTAGAAAATACAAATTTGGCAACAAAAACGCTGAATTGGATTCATTTGACCATAAAATTAGGCTTTGGTAGAAGATTAGATTAGAGGAGATCGTTGTTGCGGGGTAGGTGAGCTAATTTTACCATGTTTTATACTCTCAAATTTGCCTATTTAATTTTTCGACATTTTTTTTATCAAATAATTATTTTATTGCCAAATAAATGATTCCCATTACCATTTATTTGATACTACCTACTATAGGCATGCAAAATTCTCTTAAAAAGCAAAACAATGCCTAAAATTATGGTCAAATTTGACTGTCTTTTAAATGTGAAACTAATAAATTTATATTTTTACAGTAATTTTAATATAACATTTTTAAAGGCCCAACTTTTGGCTAAACACTGTAAATGCAGTTGTCATCATGCACATCATAGACGCATTCAAAATTGTTGCCGAACGGTTAAAAAGAAAAATTTGCAATTATTGAAAAAATATAATTTAAAAATTTTTTTATTAAATAGTGTATTTTTATTCAATATTATTTTTGAGGTCGGAGATCACGATATGAAATTTTGCCTTCCCCTTTGCGGCTATAATACGAGCGCATCGAGCCTGGGAAGCGGTTTAGGATTGAAATGTGTTTCACAATTAACAACATGGGCATATTGCGCTGCAGGTTATAGGCAAAAAAAATTTTAAAATTTATTCATTTTACTACAAATTATTATTATTAATTATAATTATAATTATTTTATTTTTATTATTTTGAATTTAATCAGATGGAAATGACAACACCGAATGTTGCAAGCAGAAGGGTGAAATTGTTTAGGATAACTTTAAATTTTTTTCAACATTTATTTTATTAGGTGTTGAGGAACAATGTTTCAGTTTTTGTAAAGGAGATGTTCCTACATGCGATATGCAATCTATTTTTTCCTATCAGGTCTTAATTTTACGAATTCTGCATTAAATATTGTTTAATATTGATTAAGAATACATTTTAAATAAGAAATATTTAAAATATTATGGTCAATTATCTATTACTTTTGTTAAAATAATCTTATTAGGAAGGACTAATTAACTATTAATTACAATAATAAAAATAAACATTATACAATTTTAGCCATGTTTGATGAAATTGGACAAAATCCTGGAATGCCAAATGGAAAATTTGGAATCCAATGCTCGTTTTGACCCAAATTGGAGACCCGAATGTGACTGGCAAAAATAAAAGGAGCATTTGAATTGTATGATCAAAATTACATATTAATATTATCCAATTTTTCATATAAATTCCATATTTTATTATTTGTTTATAATGGGAGTTTAAAATAAATTTATTTAAATAAATTTTTTAGCAGCCTAATAAAATAGATAACAAATATTATTCTCCAAAAATTCACCATCTTTTGAGATTCTTCCAAATCTCCAAATAGTATTCAAGTATGTTTAAAGTTTAAACAATTCAATAATTCTAACAATATATCCAAATTACCAAACTCAATTGACTTTGTTATCCCATCATTGGGCTTCACTTCATACGCCAAACCATTTAATATCGACAAATTAATTTCCAAAAAATGTTTTTTCGGTTATCGGAATATCCAAAAGGAAATGCGACAAGATGAAAAGGCAAAAAATAAATAGAGATAAAAATGATTACTGTATTTTTTGAAAAGGAATTTTAACCATGGCATCGTTTGTCTGAAAACATCCTTTTTGTTGAAATTTGAAAAATTAAATTATGTATAGAAAAAGCTAGAATAGTTTCAAATAAAGAGTGGGTTAAATATGTAATAGTTTAAATTCCCCATAAAATGTATCGTCTATGAATCCAAAAACGCTGGAAATAGCGTTAAATCTCTTAAATATCCGTCATTCACAAATATGATCCTTTAGGTCATCTCATTTAATTTCCATCCATCGATTATATTCCACTTTCACGATGCTCATCTCCTTCTTCATTTTTCATTGGCTCAGTTTCTGCCTTATCCACCATTTCCCAATCATCTTTGGACCCTTCATCTTCTTGGCCAATTTTGATGAGCCCATTTGAATGTTCATCATTGTCAACACTTCCTTCACCGTGTTGTATGATTTTTTCTCTGTCAAATTCTTCATTTGCCATTTTCGATTTCCCACCAAATTCCACATTGTCGGTTTTATCTTTCAAGTTTATATTATATTTCGAATATTCCAAATCTTCAGGATCCTAAAATTTATCGCCGACAACTTCCTTAAATTTTGATTCTAAATTCGCATCGTCATCGGATTCAACTTGTTCGGATAAATTCTTCTTCTTTCCATAATTTTCACCGAAACTTGTCGATTTTTCCTCTTCCTCCATATCATCGGTGTTAATTTGTTTAGAAAGATTTGTATGCTGTTGTTCATTGGCAAAATGGTTTACACTTTCCGGTTCACCATCATCATCTTTAATCTTATTTGGGGGTGAATCCCAGTTCGGTGCTAAAAAGAAATTTATTTTTTGATTTCTGGCATTATACCGAAAATGCTTTCAATAATCTATTTTTATTTTGTTGCTTTTCAGTAATTTCAAATGTAATTTTTGATTATCTATTTTAATTTATTGTTAAATCTGATGCCTAAGATGCATAAAAATTTGAATAAGTGCAAAATATGGTTCCTCGAACGAATACAAAATTTAATTGTGTTTTTGAGAAAATTTAAGATATTTTTTCAACACATTAAATCAAATGAAATAAACGAATTAGGATAAAAATTATGTATATAATAATTTCTTGCTTTTGATGTCCGTTGTCAATTCATTCATGCCAGAACGCAATTCACTTCGGTTATTACCCGGTTTGGTTGACTCATTCCTGGCCTGAATTCCCATTGCATGTTTTCATTACAATTCAAAGTTGCCGTCACAACAGTCCCTATTGGATTCAATGGGCCTCCTTGATTCACATTAAACTTTAAAAATGCATTGTATAAATATAGTCAAAAGAAGGGCTGCCTGTTTATATTTATTTATAAATTGCTTTAAGATAATCCAAAATCACTATTTTAAATTAAACATTTATTTGAAATCATAATCAATAAATTATATATATTTAACAAATATTGGAATGAGCGAACAATCAAAACCAAATTAAAAAATTTCAATCTATATATTAAGAAAGTAATATTTTCAGGTAAGCCGATACTGTTCTTCTAATCTAATGAATATCTCTAGCTCTAGTAAATTAAAAAGTTTTCATTCAAATATAAGGGATCTCTTGTACTTTGAAAAAATAATTAAAATTCAAAATTCAAAAAATACCTGCATGAAGACTTGTCCTCCCGGTTGGGCAGTGCACGTTACAGTCAATATGGCACATCCAGTCGCATCGAATTGTACCCCCGGTGTGGTGGGTGTCGTCGTTCCCTGATTCACGTTGCCGGCAGTCAAAGTTATTGTTGCCAAACTGCATGTGGAACATGGCAATGCTGTCGTTGTTGTTGTTGTTGATGTTGTTGTCGTCGTGCTTGTGGTTGTGGTAGGTGTTGGGGCGGAAGCGGTGCTTGTTTGAGAACAAGTGTCAATCAATAATATAAAATTGGCTTGCAGCAAATATAGAATTAGGAGTATGCGATGGATTTCCATGACAATAATCGTTTTTATCCTGTAATTTTAAAGTATTGAATTCATGTTAATTACAAATAAAAAATTTATTGATTTTTAATTAAGGATTATTATTTAATTATTATATAAAAATATAATTAATTGTTAATTTATTACTTTCTTTGTTTCCTAATTTGAATAGCAACATTTCCATTCATAGCAGCTTCATGATTTTAATTTTTTAGCTCAATCATAACAATACAAAATAATGAATAGAGATGGCACAGAGGATCTCGCAAACTTCAAAAAGCAAGTTTTTCTCCACTCAAATTTGGAGGCGGCATAATTGTCTTCAGAAAGAATGGGATTTGGGATGTTCTTCTGCGCCAAATGAAGAGCAAAAAATTGGTTAGTTAAATTTGAGGGAAATATATGTGACCCAGATTTCTGCAATAAATGTTAAGATAAAACAGAAATATTTTAATATAATAACATTTAAAATTCCCTATCTTCCCAAATTTTTCATAAACTTTAATATGCATTTACTCGAACCAATTACTTCCTATCTATAAAACCCTTTCTTTTTTAATATGATTATAGTAAACGATTCTACTGGCCAAGTAGAATGTTCTTATGCGGAATGAGTTTTGGGGAATTTGGGAAAGGATTTGGGAATGGGAAATGCCGATTGAAATGGCCAGGGGGAATGAGTGCGTCCACTCAATTGTTGATGAAAATGCCCAGCCCCTTCCCCAAACCCAATTCGCCCCAAAGGTGGTCAAGAATGGATGTTTATTTATTCATTAATTCCGCATGAAAAGTGGCAGTGGATGGAAAAGCGATGCTGGGAGTCAAATCCAAGAATGGTGGTAGAAAGGCGATAATAGAGGGGATTAAGTTGGATTAAATAAGCCGGATTGATTCATCATAAAAGGGATGTGGGAGTGGTCGGGATTGAGAATGAAAGGGGAAGTCCAAAGTAGGGGAAAGATGAGTAGAGGGGAAATGAAGATGAGAAGGATGAATGGAAAATGAGTGGGCAAAGGTTGTAAGGGGGAATTGATTGGGCCACTAGAGCTGACCAAACCCGGGAACCATCACACGCCCCACCTGAGGCAAAACTGGTCCCTCAGTTTCAATTTTGAATTTTTGTGTGTTTTTGCCCCTGACTTTGACTTTGTCAAAGTCCTTTTTGTGATTATTCGGCCAAAATTTTGGATCAGCTCACCCAGGTCTATTTTTGTGGCTTAAAGTCCTAGTCCCTGTTGATTTGGATTGGTTGCCTGGCTCTGTGTTGCCTCTGGGTTTTCGCGGTCCCTTCGTCTGCCCCCAACTACCGACCCGTGACACGAATAGGTTTTGCGATCGCCTATTCAATCCTCCTTGCGAAGGAGTGTCCTAGGGCCAGCCCCGTGGCACGAATAGGCTTTGAAATCACCTATTCTATCCTCCTTGCGAAGGAGTGCCGTAGGGTTGTGCAGCCCCCCGTTTCCGCTAGTCCCGGTTGAGGCTGTGTTGAACCACTTTTGGGCTACCATCTAATCCTTGGGGAAAAGGTTTAAACCATCAAACATAGCCTGGATGAAAATAAGGGAAAAATGTACAATTTTTGGGCCCTATTTTCCTCAATTACTTTTTTTTTTGGGATGCTTACGCCATTGAGTGAAAAATGGAAGGCCTCAGTCTAAAAAGCCGTGGAAACCAATGAATTCTATGCCCTCCAAACTTTAGGATTGGACAGTGAATTTGTGAAAAGATAACAATTGGATTGGATAACAGAAAAATATTTTGTAAAAATTAAGTAAAATAGATTGAAAATTTGGATAATGTGGAAAAATAAAATTAATTGGAAAATACAAAAATATTTAAAAGAAAAACAAATTTATCGAAATTGAAATTGTGCTGGCCCATTTGCATTCATCCCATTGTAAGGCACATAGAATGTATTGAAGATCATTTATCTTGGAAAAGAAAAATTGTGAAAGAATTTGAATAATTAAAACGCAAATTGGTTTGGATGTCGGTTGTTGATTGTTTTGAGGCTTGGCTGCTCATTTGAAGCATATTGAGCACAATTGATCCACAATGATGCCATATGATGGGTTGATGAACAATTATCTTAAAAAAAGAAAATTTAAAAAAAAAAATGATAAAAGTGCAAATGTTTTTAATGCCGTATGCTGAACTGCCGCACAATGGAATGAGTGATCGAAGGAGGCCAAGGCTGGGTCTGAAATAAGAATGCCAATTGGTCCTCCAACATTAAACCGTCCATTGGTACAGTTGTGCCGAAAAATTAGAGTTTGAGATGAATGGAATTCGGTGAATTTTGGGTTTTGTTGTTCAGAATTATTTTGAAGGCATTGTCGCTTTTGATTTGGAGTCGGCTCTGCCATTTTTTTTGTGGTACCTGAAATTTTGAAACGTGGGAATTAAAATTTTTGATTGTTTTTGTTTATTTTATTTGACTTAATTCTCATAAAATTTAGTGTTATTATTCAGTTTTTCCGTTTTTGCATTTCATCCAGTAATTGTTTTGTGATCAGTGTGGCCAATTCTTGAATGTCAATCGAATTTGCTGGGTGATTCTGGCTGGATGATTGATCATCAAATTCTTGCCAATTTCTAGGTTTGGAATAGCATTCATAAATTGTGTGTCCCTGCTTTCGACAGAAGGTGCAATAAAAGTCTTCCGAACTCAGTTCGAAGGTACTCTCATCACTGTTAATTTCTTCTTCATCATTTTGGCTGCTTTGCATTGCAAATAATTGGGGTTCCTTTTTGCGTTGGGCCAGCATTGCTTCCACTTCCATTGACTTGGTCCTTGCGGTTTCAAAATCGCTTTGCGTTCCGGTCAATTTAACTAAAAATGCCACATTTTGGTCAATTTTTTCCATGAAAAGTTCGCAAAGCCTCTCGCGCCGTGCCGGAAAAGTCATGTGCGAGTATGCTTGGTCAACTAATCTGCGCAATCTTTCGGAGAAATCGGCTATTGTTTCGCCATCTTCTTGCTTTGTGGCTGCAATAGTGGTTCGCGCAACTTCCCGCTTTTGTGGAGAGTCAATTTTCGCAGTGAGAAATTTGAGTGCATTGGCCAAGGTCGATTTTTGCTCATCAGTAAGCTCGTCAAATAATTGTCTTGGATGACCATCTAAAGCCAGCTTCAACCGCGCTACTTTTTGAGCTTCGTTCATTTTGTTGCCAAATGCGTCGATGAAATCCTGAAATCTTTGCGACCAAACTGCAAAAGATTTGTGTGAATTGCTGGAATAGGTATCGATGCTGTGATTGGAATTCATTTTCAAGCCTGAAATTTTACTTTTTAATATAAATTGGAAATTAGGTTGAATAAAACTAGCGTCCTAATTAGGTACGCTTCGTTCGCTTTATTAAAAATTTAATATTTGGTTTAAAAATTTTGAAATTTTATTTTTGGAAATTAAACCCACCTTTCCACTTGTTCGCTTTCTTCCAAAGATGACTGCACAATTTGTGGTCGTTTCCAATTGGTCCTGCTCACTTTTGATGGCCCAAGGCAATTGTTTTTGTCCCACACTGTCCACCTATGCCAAATGGATGATTTACAGCCAGCCACCAAATTGCGAATGTCCTTGATTGTTCTGAAATTTAGGAAATTAATAATAGAAATGATTTTGAGATGGAGGGGGATGGTCCGAATTGATGATGCTGCAACGGGTTTACCTTTGCTGTGCCTTTGAATTTGGAGAATTAAAGGCCAATTGAGGGAACAAAACTTTAAATTCTTTTCTGAAAACAGTTGAAAAATATTTAAAATGAAATAAAAATGAGAAAAATTGAAAGCGATAATAAATTTGGGCTTGAAATGCATAAAGTGATGGATGAATAACTTCATCGTTTTTCGCTGAGTCCATTAAACGCTGTGAAATTGCCTTTTCCGCTTCTTACACACATATTAATGATAATGATACGAATGCCTTTTGGCGAAACGAGGGTAAAATTGCCGGAATTCATGCGTGAGAAACTTTTTCATTTTCCCCATTTGTTTATTACATTGTGTGAGAATCCTATCCACTTTTCCGGGGGAGCAGAATGCCTGAGAAAGAACCTCTTGATCGGATGGTCCCTTCTCAATCCTTACGATTTCCGCTTCTTTGCGGAAAAGTGGGAGAATGAATGGAGGCAAAAAGGGAATTGGATGATTGGTTAAGACCGATGAGAAAATGTAAAAGCTCCGGAATTGGCCTAATGGAAGGAAAATGCAAGAAAAGGCTATGTACGGAGCTGCTTTTTACTTTGGAATGTGGACTTTGTTACCTAGCCTTTGATGGAAAATGTCAAAATTGTACAATTTTTGGTTAATTTTTGAGGACGGGAAATTGGGGCAAGGTAAGGCTGAATTGACCAGTCCTTTTCTTACTTTTTGGATCGCGTGAAATTAATTATTTTAATATTATTTTTGAAGGGTCGGATGGGTTGGGAAAATAATTTTTATTTGGAAAAATATCTCCTTTTTTGGGTAGATTTATTCCTTTTGTAGTCAAATTGAGATTAATGAATTGGTTGTTTTTGTTGTTGAAGTATTAATTTAAGTTTGTGGAGTGTTTTGCCCTTATTAGGGTCAATTTACTCCTTTTATTTGGTGAAATTTGGTATAAACACCAGGTAAAATATGCGCCAAAGAAATGTGCTGCATATGAAGGAAATGCGCTAGAGATGGGCATATGGTAAGAAATGCACGGCATGTAGGAAGAAATGCGCCAGAATGGGCATATGGTAAGGAAATGCGCGGCATATGATAAAGAAATGGGCCGAAAATAGGCATAAAAGAGGGCTTTGCGCCGGGAAATTGCATGCGAGAGGGCTTTGCGCCGATAAAAATGCATGCTAAAAGAAAATGCGCCAAAAAAAATGCATGCGAGAGAGAGAAATGCACCAAGAAAATGTATGCTAAATGAAAGAGCGCCAAAATAAAAGGAAGATTGGTCGGCCGACCGAAGAAAGATGAGCACAAATGAATGAGGCGCAAAAATTAATAGAAAAGGGCGCAAATAAATTGAGGCGCAAAGAAAATGTGGCAAAAATTAAGGGTGCAAAGAAAGGCGCAAAAATGAACGCGATATGGAAAATGGCGCAAATAAAAATCGCGAAAATAAAATGGCCAAAGGGAAGACTCCATTCGGTGCTACCAGTAAACGATTCTACTGGCCAAGTAGAATGTTCTTATGCGGAATGAGTTTTGGGGAATTTGGGAAAGGATTTGGGAATGGGAAATGCCGATTGAAATGGCCAGGGGGAATGAGTGCGTCCACTCAATTGTTGATGAAAATGCCCAGCCCCTTCCCCAAACCCAATTCGCCCCAAAGGTGGTCAAGAATGGATGTTTATTTATTCATTAATTCCGCATGAAAAGTGGCAGTGGATGGAAAAGCGATGCTGGGAGTCAAATCCAAGAATGGTGGTAGAAAGGCGATAATAGAGGGGATTAAGTTGGATTAAATAAGCCGGATTGATTCATCATAAAAGGGATGTGGGAGTGGTCGGGATTGAGAATGAAAGGGGAAGTCCAAAGTAGGGGAAAGATGAGTAGAGGGGAAATGAAGATGAGAAGGATGAATGGAAAATGAGTGGGCAAAGGTTGTAAGGGGGAATTGATTGGGCCACTAGAGCTGACCAAACCCGGGAACCATCACATTATGATTATGTTCAACCCTTGACTATCCGAATCATTTTCGTACACTTCGATGAGTCAATTTCTTTTAAACAAACAAATGTAAGGCACAGGCAAATATTAGACATAATTGTAATCAGTAAAACTGACCTTGAAATTTAAAGTTCGCGTTTCGAAAAGTTCTGTGAATGAGGGATTCAAAATGATACCAAAATTAATTTAAAAATATTTCAGCGGTGATGTTTATAGTTTATTATATTTTCAACATTTTGAAAATTCCATTTTTATTTGTACAGACTTTCCCATTCTGCTGATGAGGTTTAAAACAATTGTATTAAATCATGAATTTGAATATACACACGAAATGTAATCCATTTCCATCCAAAATCCATAAGTTATTCAATTCTGCCATCATTCAACAAAGTTTACAACTGGCTCTACAAACCAATCTTGCTTGCCATCTGTTGCACAATCCAGGAAATGAATTGACTAAAAAGCAGCGTCTATGAAAAAATTTGTTTATATTTTCTATGAGATAAAATTAAATAATTTGAATAACAATTAAATGTTCTAATTCCAATTTAACTAGCACCAACCTTCCAATGTCGGAACATGATGCTGATATTGAGGTGGTTGCTGTTGTCGAAGTACTCGTTGATGTAATTGTTTGACTTGTAGAAAGCTCAATTTCCACAACGATAAGAAATGAGAGAATTAATAGGCATAAATAGGCCATTGCGAATAATTGTTTTTCTTTACTTAAAGCAAATTAATAATGGAATGCACTGTGGAATTAGATGATTAAATTTTCAATTTGTATAACCTTTTTATTTTATGAATAATTTTAAAAAGAGAAAGGATATACTCGAGATCAAGATTAATATAAATTTAAATTTTTTCGGATTGAAAAATTCATTTCATTTTACACATTTTAAATTATAAATCAAATCAAAGTTACAAAGATACATTTTACCTAAAAAGAGAATAAAAGTAAATTTAAAATATTTTCAGGCTATTTCGATCCCAAATTTATATGCCTTCCTGAGCAGTATAGTTTGTCACTTGTCGCGAATAATTAAAATTTTTATTATTACGACCAGCAGCTAACAAAATAAATACGAAAACTCAATGATCATTTTCACTTCCATACAAAATTCAAACTTTTTGCATAATTGCCTCTCCATTAACAGATATATTTTTAGTAAATTTCAGAGTCAAAATGTGACATCTCTATTTGAATTGAAGCCATTGTTTTGTATAAACAGATACAAGACAAATAGATTCAAGAAAATTTTATTTTAAACTAATTTTAAAATTAATTTTTCAAAAGGAAATGTTAAGATATTACTGCAAAAAGTAATTAAATAATACAAAACTTTTTGTAAGGACAAAAACATGGACATAATTAATTTCAGGAAAATTAATTATAACGTAAGATAGGATAGGAAAGATTACAGAATTCACAATTCAGTCAAGTTTTATTTATTTTTTATTTAACTTAAAAATGCCAATTTCCAAAAAGAAAAAAGCTTCACTAAAATCATAACTAATTACATTTTTTTAAAAATTAAATGAATTTCGTTTATGATTAAGTTTTCATTAAATACAAAATGAAAATATTAAAAATATCCAGAAAATTTTGAAATTTTTGTTTGATGTTTTATTTTCATTTTTTGAAATATTTCCCATTTTTATTTGAACAGATTTCAATTTTGAATGCAAAATCATCAATTTGAAGCACATACTAAAATTAAAAAAATAGAAAGTGTATTTAGAACCATAAATTAAGCAAAAAATTTTCTGTCAAATTTATGTCAAAAAGAAGTTCCAATATTTTATCCCACTATCATAATATGAAAATATCGGTTCAATTTTATTTAATGCAATTTTACATAATATCAATTGCCAAACAAATTTACGTTGACAAATTTTATATTTATCTGAGAGTCTGCTTACTGCTAATCAACTTCAAAAATTTTATTAAAATGAACCTTTTTATCAAATTTCTGATAAATTTAAACCGTAAAATCCGAATCATCATTTTTAAATTTTAATTCAATGCATTTCAATTTCAACCTTCCATCGTACCATGAATTTCATTTCCATCTTCATTTTTTGCTACTGAATCGAGGCTGGAATCCTTTTTGCGCCAACATTTGTTCCTTCTCTGGGGGCGAAAGTAGACTAAAATTAAAAATGGTAATGTTCATCTCCTCCAAAAAAGCAATGCCCAAATTACAGATGCTCCCGACAAAGCCAAATAGGGCCAAAACGGCAAAGTCCATTATCCAATCCGCAGGAACCATGTTCCAATGATTTGTCGCAAATTGCGCATTTATAGCAGGATTTATGGACTTTAGGAAAAAATTAAAATTAATTTTATTTTTTCAATTTTATTTTTATTTCAATTAATTAATTAAATATTTATCCTAAAAAATAAAATTTAAATTATAATTCCATTATTTACTAGTTTTTCTGTCTTTGACAATTTTTTCGCCCAGCGGAATTTCCTGGTCGCATCGTTCACATTTTGGACCTCGGAATAGGTCACTCGGCTTTTCATAACTCATACCAAACGGTTGTGTCGAGGCCATTTTTATATGGGCAATTTTTTAAATTGCAATCTATTCAAAACATTTTATTATTGAGATGAGATTATAGCAAAAAAAAATTTTCAAGACTTATATTTCTTGTTACTCACATCTTGCACTGTTAATGAAAAGATATTTTTTATAAAGAAGAAATTAAAAAACATATCTTTGGTTAAACAATTGGCTTATTTGCTTCCACAAATTGTTTCTCGTTGAAAAGTCCCAGCAAACACATGGGGGCGTTGGCCATTTTTTCTCACTCATCGAATATCGATAGCAATCGATCAAATGTCAAGCCGCTTTCCGTTCTCGAACTCTTTTTTAATATGATGGATTACTTCTTTTTACTAGAAAACTAGGCTAACAATAGTGGATTATAATAATAAAAATTTAAAAATTCATTTTATATATTTATTTGAGTTTTATAATAGATATAAATTTATAGGTCTTTAAAAAATAAAATATTGAATTGAATTTTGGAATAAAATTTTATATTATTTCCTCTTTTTTTATATAGCTCCAGTCAAATCGCCTACAAATTCTTCACCCTTTTGGTTAATTTTTTTAGGGCATGGCCGTTTCCATTCTTGACCCCGTTCATTTATCAATTTCGTGAATATCCATTTGTCGCCTTTCTGTACCGGGCAAGCAGCCTGCAAGGAAAAAATCATTAATTTAAAATATTTAAACCTAATCTAATCAACAAACATGTTTTGTTCGCAAATCGCCTTGGCCATTCCGATCCATATTGTACCAAAATACAGCATCATTAACAGAAGGCGTAATGCTCAGTCCCAATTCAGTGAAAATTGTGAGCCCACCTTTGGCTGGTTGCGAAAGCTGAATTTGAATAATATATAAAAAATATTAAAAATGGCATACATAGAAAAGACAGGTGGCAACTCGGTTGCCCAATTTGGCCTCCATATCTAATGGGTCTTTGCCATCATCGTTAAGCACCTTAATTATGAATTTTTTTATAATTTAGAAAACGGATGGATTCCCGATGAGTTAGAAAAAATGTAAATTTAGTATTTAATGAAAGTGAATTTTAATCATATAGATTTAAAAAAGGTTTTAAAATAACTTAATTTGACAACATCAAAAATATCCCTTTATTTTTCAACATTTTCTTAAATAACTATCAAATATATGATGAATATTCCCATTCCCATATAATTTATTGTTTCCAACCGCCAAATCATAGTGTGGATCATAATGACCGCCAATGCCATATTTGAACACTTTCAATTTGAATGCAGTTTCCATATCCAAATTGGTCATTGCCTCAATGCGTTTATTTAATTGCTGCACTATTGAATGGTCATCATCGCCTAGCCACATTGTTTTCGTAATTCGATATGAGGCATAGACTGCTTCACCTTTCGCGTTCAACACAGTTGCACGAGATAACTTGGAGCGAAAATTAAATTTAATTAGAGAGAGGAGAAATAAAAGATTCAAGCTTGAGATTCGGAGTAAAAAACTAGTAAAAATATGCTTTAAAAGAAAAAAGGGAAGTTTCGGTAAACTGAAGACGGAGAATCTATAGCAGAATTTAACACAATCTTATTCCTTATATTACTGTCGTATTATTCGTTTTTTTATCTCGAATTTATAATAATAACCTGTGGTGTTGCCAATTGTTTGACCAATTCAATCTCCTTTTCTGAAATTACACCACGAAAAAAGACAATCAATGGCTCCAAATGAATAATTTCAACTTTCAATGGGGCCAATTTCAGGTATGATTGTTATAAATGGTTTTTGATTTTATATAAAAATTCCTTTGCGAAACTAGAGTCCAAATGGCCCTAATTGAATTCAGTAAGCTTTTGTTGTATATTACCTAGAATTTACTAGAAAGTAGAAAATGTATTTATATTTTAAACTCTTAAAATATTTTATCCATGGGTTTTTTGGAGTATTATAAAAGCCTTTGGCAAGTTTATTTTTTTTTATCTTCTATTCCCATTTTCTAATGGCAATGTCGGGAATATTTTTTCATATAGATGAATTAATTTTTTATCCAGCGATAATTTTCATTTTATTTAGCTTTTTTTTATAATATTACAGTAATCAATCCCAATCTTCTACGAACCTTGTCCCTCTTCAAATAGCACATTAACTTGGATGCATTTCCAGCAGTTTTGTTTGTCGTCATTTGTCCCCGACATAATTGCTTGTACCTTTCCCATGATTCAATCTTTTCCTTTTCTTCTACACTTTTTGCTTTATTTTCAGTTTGAATCGAATTTTTTGCTTCATTAGCATAATCTTTGGAATTTGCATTCTTCGATTCTGACAGTTTCTTTCGATATAATTTCAAATTTTGCCTCCATATATCGGCGCTAGAATGATTGGACGGTGCTAATTCTGTCAATTTTTCAGCTGTTCTCAATGCTTTATCCAAATTTCCTTGTTCGTAATGGGCGTAAGCCAAATGTTCTAAGATTTTGAGATTTAAATCCGAAACATCATATGATTGAAGTCGATCAAAGGCAGCTTGCATCCATTCAACGGTATAGAAATGGCGCTAAATTGTAAATAATTTGCATTCGAAATTCGCAATAACTAAGCATAAGGTGGGTAATCTACTTTTTTTAATTATCTCGGTTTAAATTTTAAGCCTAACAAAGAAATTTATTGCTTTGTTATAACTTATAACTTTATGAGCAATTATGGAAGAAAAGTATGTCCATTTCATAGTTTTTTTGAAATTATTGCCTTAAGGAGATTTCAAAGGGATTTCATTTTTATTGTTTACTTAACTATCTTCCTTCTGATTATCTTTTAAATTTTTAAACAAACTTTTAATTTGTAGGCGATTAAACCAATTTCGAAGCAATCTTCAGCGCTCAATGAAAGCAACAAATTTTCCTTCAATTCTGACATTTCATGGAATTCAACAATGAAGTTTTCTATTCCCCCATATTCTCGGATTAAATTTTCTGTTGTCATTTCGTATGTTTCTTGAAAGCGTAGAATTGCAACAGCAGCAGCCATCAAATCCTCATTTTCCGGATATTTTACCTATAATTTTTTTTGTTAAATATAAAAGAGGATGGCAAAATTCTAATATGGTATTTAAAAATCCTTTACGACTGCCACAGATAAAAAATAAAAAAATCATATTAATGCATTTAATTTAATTAACCGAATTAATTTTTCTTGTTGTAATGAATTTATTGGCCACAAATTTTCCGAGTCTGTCATTGGCAGTTGCAAGCAAAGAAATTATCTCCCACTGTTTTATTAATTTTTTAACTAGCAAATAGGAATTCAGAGGATTTAAAGTTGCCGTAGAATAATGGCTGATTTGGTTGGCATATTCTTCAACAGTTCTGCAAAATAATCTTTGGTGTATTTTATTTTTAAAATTTAACTCACCTGCTAATTTGCTCAATTCTAGCCAATTCAGGTTGAATATATTGTTCCCGGATTTGTGCAATGCTGAATGTATCGACCGCAAATAATTCATCTAAATCGACCATTGCATTGAAATAGAGGCCGCCATAATGTTGTTGCTTTAAACAATTATATGAAATACTATTTTTTATAGAATTGTTTTTATAAATAAATTTGGATCTTACAAATGGGTTCAAACAAATTTTATTATCTTGAATGTTTTTTAAAAAATTGGAAATTCACTCTTTTCGAAGCTCGCTGTTGGCCAATTCCTCCAACTGATTCGGTTAATTTCGTTTTGTATTTATCGGTAAAAAATGAAGAAGAAAATTTGTTGTAAAGTTGAAACCATTCATCATGAATCAAAATAATGTTGAGACAAAAAATTGCGGCTAAAATGAAGCCAAACGACTCAATATTTAATTTGTTTTGAGAAATGCTCATTTTAGTGGATTTAAAATGAATTAATAAATATAGTATAAAGATTTTTATGATTAAATACTCAATCTATCATAAAATTCGAGGCAATTTGGGTGGCATGGACAATTTTTTTGGTTTTTTGTTTAAACTAATTTTAATGAAAAATTTTGGATAATGAAAGACAGATGGACAAATAAAAATGGTCTCTTTTCTCTATTTTCGGTGAAGCCAACGAATTTGTTTGATTTATTTAAAAGCCGATTTTCATTCCGCTCGTTATTCTTATTAGGCTAACAAATTTTTTTCTATAATATAATTATAATTTTTAATTAATTAATTTTATAAAATAACGAATGGACATTGTGTCTTATCAGCAGAAGTTAAATGATTAAATATTGAAATAAAGTTGAGGATCACCATCACCATTAAATATTAGAATCGGCGTACGATTTTCGGGGGCGGGTTTGAATATGGATTAGTACTAAAGTGGAAGAAATTACACAAGCTGAAACGTTGCCATTGCTTCTCTAAAACGATACATTAAATTATGGTCACCGTTCCTGCTATTTATTTGAAATTTGTTCTTTGGAAAATACAAAATACTACTCTCATCAATTGTCGTTTTATATTGAATTTTGCTCCATTCTATGACAAGAAAAATTATGACCAAATTTGCTCAAAATTTTATTTTTAATTTTCGTATCCTATTTAGGCACAATCAATATAAAAAGGTCTTTCCGGCTAAATTAATTAGTTAGCTTAAAAAATTTTCCTTATTTTTTAAAATTTATTTTTATTATAATTTCTCACTTTATTGATGGCCGTCTATTTTTGGCAATTATTACAGTCTACCTATATTATTTATTAGTAATTTTCCATTTTTTACACTTTCATTCGACACGCGAAAGTCAAAGTCAAAAACTCAACTATGAAAAATGGTCCTCTTTTTGAAGAAACGATAAAAGCAAAAAGATAGGCTCTTTAGTAAGGCGATGGATTTTCCCCAAGGGAATTTGCTTTTCTATGGAATAGACAATAGATGGACTGGGAATGGGAAGTGGGAACTGGAAAGGAGCGGAAACTAAAAATGTCAAAAACTTCATAGATGAGATTCCCATATTTCGATACTTTTATGTCTTACAAAAACAGTCGATAAGTTTAATCACGATTAAATCCACATCCCAAAATGTGGTTAAGTGTTAAATTTTGAATAAAAATAAAGCATCCAAGAATGAGAATATCCGGTTCTTCTGGAGAGAATGTTTATGGATTCTACTGGTTTATTATTTCACCGTTCTTCTTATTCATATCCCTCATTTTCTCGAGGCTCTTTTTCTCATCAGCTAATTTTTAAATTTGATGGATAGCTCTGACCTCTGGAAATGCCCTTATTTTAGATTTTTAATTATTAATATTTCGTTTTATTTCACTTCTTTATAGTTGAAAATAATTTTTCGTTGTCTTTAAATTCGCGATTGTATAATGTATAGAGAGTTTTTTATTCTTTAATCCTTGGTTCTACATATTATACTAGATAAGTTCTTAATTTTTTGGTTAATTTAGATAAATAATTAAATAATTTCTTTTCATGATACGATTTATATTCAGATTCATGTTTTCTCTCCAAATATTCCTAATATTACTCCTGTTCTGCTCCTCGCTTTTTTTAATTGTAAGTTTTAATTTAAACAAATGGTCAAATAAGCCGATATGCATCAAAAAGGAAAATCCATTCAGAAACTTAGCTGTAATAGTAAAATGGATTTATATTTATCTAATGCTATATTTAAATTAAAAAAGTTTAACGGATAAAATGTATGGATTTTCCTTTTTTTGGCTATTGTCTCTTAATTAACCTGAAAAAGCTGTGCATAAAAATGGCATTTACAAATTAGTAATTTTTTAAAATTTTAGACTGATGCCGTCCATGGCCATCATTATATCAGAAAAGCTGGACAGCGGAGAATGGATTCAGAAACTGAATTGGAGGAAGAATTAGATTCGGATGCCGAGGAAGAAGTCGGAATTATAATAGTCATTGATAATTATATTTTTTGATATAGGCTTTAGTTGAACGGATCCTTTCAATTTCCAATGTGGATCCTATGATAATGGAAAATGAGCTGGAATCAGAAGAACAAATACGGAATACACAACAACAATTTGGAAAGGACACAATGTTCGAACAGGTACTGGACGCAAAATTCATCAACATAAAATTTTTATGAATTTCTTTAATAAAATTTTCTATTTTATCAGGGTGAAACAAGAGATTTTCTTCACTTCCTTCGAAGAATAAATTACGATCATAGACAATGTCCGCCACAGAACAATGGTGAACCTGTGTTAATTTCTGTTTCTGTGGTTATTTCCAACATACGCGCGGTCTCGGAAGTCACAATGGTCAAATAGCATTTACATTTTGCATTTCTTTCGTAATTTTATAGGATTATAGCTTGGAAATGTTTTATCGCGAAAGTTGGCTGGATGAACGATTACGCTATGATATTTTGGACTTCAGAAACAAAAGCGAATTGGCACTCCATGAATCTTACGCAGTAAATGAAAAATATTTTCCAAAATTAGAATAGTTGACAATTATATTTTTTATAGAATTTTCTCTGGCACCCCGATACTTTTATGCCCAATGCAATTGCGTCAAAAAACCCCAGAAAACAGTCCATTTCACATCGATCACTCTTAAGGTTTAATTCCTTATAATGTAATAAAATTGAATATTTTTAAGACTTCAAGCTGATGGCCAGATCCTTTATTCTCGTCGCCTCTCAGTTGTTGCTGAGTATGTAATTACCTATAAAAATAAAATTATTATTTTCTCTCTTAAAGGTGCCCCATGGATTTAACATTGGCATGTTTATTTGATCTAAATTCATTTTTTGAATTTTACAGTTTCCTTTTGACTCTCAAATTTGCAAATTGGGCATAGAAAGCTGTAAATCACTGAATTTATAATTTTAACTGAAAATTATTTCCCCCTCAAAGATGGTTACACTTCGGAACAAGTTCGTTATGGATGGTCACATGGAAAACGGGCTGCACTAAAATTGCTTAAAATACGCTTGCCCGATTTCCGAATCAAAGAAGCATTTGTCACATCACAAATGGAAAGCTATGCAACTGGTTATATAATTTTCTATTTTTTTCATACCATTCAAATAGGTGTCTACAAGCATAGGTATAGGTACATAAATTTTTAACTTTCCACCCACAAGGCTTTGCCTAAAGCATCTATTTGAGTCGAGTAATTTCTCTACAAAATGGCTTTATTTATTTATTCAAATTTCAAAAAAAAATGAATAAAAGATGCCCTTTCCTCAAAAATATAAAAGCCCATTCTCCTATTTTTAACGGTAAATCTATTGGCTAATGCCTTCGATGAGAGGCAAAAATGTATGCAGTAAAATGGATAAATAGCCCATTAACGGATGGTCACTCTGATTCTGATTTATTAAAATTACAAAATAACTGAATTCTGATTTATTCCAAATCCAAATTTAAATTCAGGCAATTACAGTCGGCTTTATGTTTGCTTTATATTTTCACGCTCTGCTGGATTTTGTTTCCTTCAGCTCATTATTCCATCCACTGCGGTTGTGATTACATCATGGATTTCCCTTTGGCTCGAGAATGAAACGAGTTTTCAAGTAAATTTATATTTCAATAGCTTAAATTTAAAAAAATTTCATTCATCTCTTTCAGGACATGATCTCAATCATTCTTACAATCACTTTTCTTCTCTTTTCCTACAATGAGGTTAATCTTTTAATATCTGTATGTTTAATTTGAGAAAAGAAAATAAATAAATTAGTCCAACTAGAACCCTATTTTGACCCGCTTATCATAAATTATATCCACTTTAAATTTTATTCCGTAAATTCAAAGTGATATGTGAAAAACAACTTTTCCTAGGTCATGCCGAGAGTAAGCTATTTGAAAGCATTGGATATTTGGTTAGCTGTATGTTTTTTATTGGTAATTTTTAAATATTTTTATATTTATTCAAATAAATTTTCAGGTATTTTTGTCCTTAATCAAATTGGCCATAATGAAATATATGAGACAAAGACTTAGAATGGAAAATCCATTGATCAGGTAAATAATAATTAATATATTCCGGGAAATTTATGAATATTCTCACTAGTAATAATCAGCATCCAATAATCGCCAATGTTCTACCAATTATGAATCCAGAATGTCTTATTGAACAAATTGACCCCAAACAATTTTGTTCATCTGAAAGACCATCACGTGGAAGCATTAATTCAAAAATCCATCGCCCTCCAACTCCACCCCCTCATCTACGAACAATAATTTCCAATTGGCATCGACAATCTCCAATGGAGAAACAAAGAAAAAGCCGCCCAAGTCCTCCTTCAGCAGCTAGAAGTTTCGCTAATGAGGATGGCAGAGGACATCGTCGGTCAATTGCCTCAAATGGACTAGAATATATTCTCCAACCAATGGCACAAATTTTGGCCCATCAAGCGGTCAATGTTGGAAGAGATGGAAGTTTTGGAAGTAGTTATGGCACTAGAAGTGCTACACATATTCCCCATCCCCAATATCAACCTCCAATTTCAACACTCGCCTCTTCATCACTCAATCTCCCTTTAAGCCAAAGTTCATTGAGGCAATTACATCAGCATCAGATTTTTCAAATTCAGCAACAATTGCAATTGCAAGTAATTGAACTAATTTTTCATAATTTCCCTTCAGTACTAATTTTAATTTTTTTAATAATTTTAAGGCGCAAATGGAAAATAACGAATTGCTGCACCAAGCACAAATACAAGCACTTCGGGCAGAGAAGAAAAGAAGAAGACGTGAAAGGGCACGGAAAGAAAAATCTGCTATTAAAAGCCGCAAAAATAATGTGCAGTTGGATGTTAATAGAAATCAAAAATGTTTGTCCATTTAAAAGATAAAAAACTAATTTTTTTTTTAATAAAGCACCCATCTCTCCAATTAATTCAATTCGCATTGGCATTGAGGAATCCGACAGCTGTTCGTCATCAGATAATGAATCCGTTGGCTCTGAATACAATGACAAAAAGAAGTAATTATAATAATTCTTTTTCTAGATAAATAGGGGCGCGCTTTTTATTTTTTATGCTCATCAGCAAATCTGAATAAAATGTTTTATTTAAATTTTGGCCACACATAATCGACCATGAATCTATTTATTTATTCAATAATATAGATCGATTCATTATTTTTTTTATCATTATATACCTATGATTAACATTTATGTTTTCATAAGCTATTCTATTATTAGTATCATAAAAAGATTTTGCTCCATTAACTGAAACCCATGGGGCTATTATATAAAGCAAATAAATTCATTTCAACAATTAAAATTCCTTCGATAAAAAATCTTTTTAAGATTCTTCTGCTTCGATCAATTTGGCAATATCGAATTTTCAGCCCAATTTATGCGACGCTTCCATTGGCTTTCCCAAGTTCGGAGCAATAATAATATAATGATTAATATAATTTCAGATGAGTTTCTTTTTTGGTTTTGTCTTATTTTGTTTGTATTTCTTTCTGGTTTATCCAAATAGTCGGACAACTACTATAGGTAAAAATGTTTTTAAAGAAAAAAAAACAATTTTTAAAAATACTAGATCCGGCTTGCCGCCGAGAAGATGTGGAATGGTTTGTTTAGGAAAAAAATATTATAAAAATATAATTTCCCCTTTAGGTTTGCTTCTATCCCAACATGAATTCAGCCGAAGAATTAAATAATAATGAATTATAATTTGATAAATGAAGTTATTTTATAAATTACCAAAGATTTGAAATAGCAATTTAGTTCAATTTAATATTAATAAATTAGCATATAAATAAAAATAATTGCAGACATTCTAAATTAATTATCATACTTGGATATATGGATATATATATATATATTTATGAAATTATTCATTCTAATCTGATTTTAAAAATTTAAATTGATAAATTCACGGGTATCAAAAATAATAAATTTTATAGTAAAATTAAAAAATATAATTTAGTCAAGTATATGCTTCTATAAAATGGATAAAATCTTATAATATAAAATGAATCTATTTAAAAAATTATTTTGTGAATTAAATGAGACAAAACAAAAATGATTTTAATCCAAATAAATTACAGAGATAATTCGCAAAAATTTGCGTGAAGTAAAATTAATGCAGATTTATTTATAGACTGTTTTTAATTTGTTTAAGGTAAAAGTTAGATTTAATTCACTCCTAATTAATTTTCTCTAAACCCGGTAAATACGAAATTATTATCTCATTAATCGACATATCCTCTTTGAAATAAAAATCTGAAAATCCATCCCAGGAAACTTGTGGATTCCGGCTTCCGAACGAGTTTAGTGAAAGTAATTAAAATTGGCAAAAATTAAAAATTTGAATTGTTTGGATTTTGAATTAATAGTTAATTTTTTGAAAATCAATTGATTTGGGATTGGGAATTGATAATGGATAAAATTTATTGAAATTTAAATAATTCGTAATTTTTAATATTATTAGATTCTTTTGGTAATTTCAATCACAATGAAAAGCGAAGCAATGCTAAAGAAGAAGGCACTATAGGCAAGAAACTGAAAATGTGCAAATTATGGAATTTGTTAAATTGAATATTTTTGACTTGTCCTTCAATGTCCATTCGAAACAGTCCATTTTTGTCGACAATGACAAGGGTGAAAATTGTTTGGGCCAAAACAGCAAGGAATGAATTTTAAACCAAAAACGAGGCCATAGAATTTGGAAGAAAAATTTGTCGCGATCAAATTGCTAAAAATTAAATGTTAATTTGTCTAATTTAAATAAAGTAAATTGCCCTTTTAGAATTTTTTAATTTTGCCACGAGTGGATGGATCATTGTGGAATATTTGATAACTGACTTAAAAATAAAGTTATTAAAATATTTGGAAACTACACTAAACATTTTAAATAACGAAATTTATAAAATTTTAAATCCTTCCTTAATAAATAGCTATAATGCTGGAAAAAAAAGAATTTGCCAAACTCACTATAAATTACTCTAGAAATATGATTAAAAATTTTTAGTTTTGATGATAATATCAAGAATTTAACAATTATAAAATCCTCAAAAATAACCTTGAAATTGCCATCAAAACATTGAACATTGCATAGATCAATGAATAGAGTACATAATCCACAAAAATATTCCCAAAATGTATCATCGCAAAGAACATTAAGCCAATGAATGCCGTGGAGCCAACAAACACTCCAAATTCATGCCGTTCCCATTCAAGTGGAATATATTGAAGAAGAAATATACTAAAAGCAGCTGAAATATTTGGGAAACGAATTTTAGGGTGTATCTCATCTCAACATTTTCGCAAGTCGATTAATTGTACTATTTTACAACATTTTTCAATTTTAAGAATGAATTCGTTTTAATTTCACTGATGAATTGCTATAAAATTGTCTGGATCCAGTGAAAATGTAGAAACGGGTTCAGCTTAAAATTCTCATTCACCTAAAAGTTTAAAAATGAAGAATAAAATTATCATTTTTCTCAGTAAATTTTCATAAAGGATGAATGAATTGACATATTTATGAGCTCATTTATCGATGGAAAATATTTGGCTATTCTATAAAAGATCAAATTATTTGAAAAGATTTGGTGCTCTAATTAAAAGTTTTGAGGTTGCAAGGCTTAAATCAATATCCATTCCATACATATTCAAAATATAACCCAGTGAAACTTTTATTCTCTTTTTAATTTAAAATACCGTACAAAGGAGGGTGTTTGCACTTTCCACGAAGCCATTCCAAATTTGCTCCTTTTGTAATTGCCGATGTGCCCATAGAATTTGGATATAATTCATCACCTTTGAGAATGATTTATAATTTATAAATGTAATTCGAAAATTGAAATGAACCTGATAAATTCCGCATTGCACAAGAATGGACCAAAGTGACCAACGAAAGACAAGTGGATTTTTGTAATGATGGAGGAATTTTTTCTGTCGAAAAATTTAATATTTTATTAAGTTTTGAATTTCTCGTTATATTTAAGCAATTTTGTAAATTCCATATTTTATTTTTATTAAAAGAACATTTCAATTTCTACCTTTATTTGAGTACAAATTCGCCGAAAATATTTGCATGCCTTCTGCTGTTCTCCTTTTTCAAAAGTTTGGCCATTTTTATTTGCCAATAATGAATCTTCTTCGCTTAATTTTGAAGTTTCAATTTTCATTGGAATTTTTGTCTGTTCATTGACAGTCAAATTTGTTCCATATTTTTGTTCATTTTCGATGATGGAATTATCTGCTGGTAATTTTGACGTTTTTGTGGGTTTGGCAAAAGGTAATGCCAAAGAGATTGGCACAATTAAAATGGCCGGCACAAGTGTTATCTGAAAAATTCACAATAAATATTTTATATCATTTTAATTATAATAATTTCTTTGCAAAGACCTGATTAAGTAACAAATAATCGCCTAAATTTGTGGAGATCAAAATTTGCCCCAGGGAATATGCTGTAAATTTGCCGATCATGGATGCCGTCCGAACATATGATGTAATTCTTTTGTAATGTTTCTTTTTCACAATTGCATACAAATATGAAAAATAGGCAATATCAGCAGAGGTTGCAATTCCTAAAAGAAGGGAAAAAATTTATTTTCTCTAGGCTTTTGTTTTTAATCATAAATTTTTTTTATATTTTCTTTCATACAAAAATTGACCAAAAGAAATCTGCATTAATTGCATGTGAAAAATGGTAGTGCCGAGCAAAAGAAGAAGCCAAGTGCTAACAAGGGCTATCGCCTCTAGCACTAAAATTGGCTTAAAGCGTAGAAAATCGGTGCAAACAAAAATTGGAATCTACAAGGAAATAAGTTTTACGTTTACTAAAAATTTTTCAAATTTTATAAAAGAAATTTTATAAAATTATAATTAAGAAAATATCCTTTCCATAGAGATCAAATTTGCATACGTCCAAAATGGGTAGATTTGGCTATTCACTTCCCGATTTGTAAAATTTTTGAATTCGGCTGATTCGAGAAAGGGTGTCAGAAAAGGTGTGCCAGGTCTAAATTTCCGAAGTACTCCAAAACAACAAACAAGTGCCACTGTCAATTTCCAATGCATTTTTGAAATGAAAAATATTTCTAAAAAAATAAGTTAATTAATTTTTATTACATTTTTCAATTGATAAATTTATTGATAAATTTATTTATAATTAAATCAAATATTCTTTATTTTTGATGATTATTAATTTAAAAAATTAGAAAAAAAATTAGAAAAAAATTTACATTTTTTATTATTAAATGAAAGGGGATAAGGAGAAAAAAATTGGCCAAAAATCAATATTAGGGCATTGAGGCCTTTCTCTCAATGGACTCTGGGCCAGCAAAAAAAAAATGAAATAGATGGAAGGAGGACAACTCTCGGTTTCCCTTCTTCATCAAAAGCAACGAAAACACCCACCGGCTGTAAGGCCCTGTACAGACTTGGTGACAGGTATCACCTCACCACGCTATTTTCTTTCTCTATTTCTTGCCTCACAAGTGGTGAGTGGTTGGTGTACATACTTTTTCCCGCCCTCTTGTGAGTTGTGAGGCTCACATAGTGAGTCGTTGCGAATACCTTCACCAATTTTTTTAAACCGGTTTTTCTCATCAATTTCGTGGCCTAATCTCGTTCAAATTAATTCCATATAAAGTAAATCGACTATGGAGAATCCAAAAAATTTATTTACAAATTTCTAAAAAATTTTCTAACCCCTGAAATGCAATAAATTTTACTTTTTCAGCTATGAATCAACGATTAGGAATAGTAATTTATTTACTTCTTCGGCGGAGAATGCGCAGACGACGTGAAAGAATGCGCCGATATTATATTCGACCAGTACATCTCCAAAATGCACAGCAGAGATGTGAAATTTTTTGCCGTTACTACAATTCAAATGAAAGAAATGAATTGGCTGGATTTCTTCGCTTCAACAAAGCCCGATTTGATGCTCTCTACGAATTGGTGGCCAACCGACTCCGATATGCACCGACCCACCGCTTCCCAATCAATGGCAAAGAACGCTTGGCCATTTTTTTGCGGTTTTGATTTATTAATAAAATTAAGCTTGGAAATAATTTTAGTTTTCTTTCAACTGGCCTTGGATTCGGAGCATTGGCACACGAATTTGGATTGGGAAAAATGACAATATGTGGAATTGTCCATCAAGTCGCCGAGGCCATCATTGCAACACTGAAGCGATCTTGCATGCCAACCCCAAATAGACAGACTTGGCTGGCCAATGCTGCTGCTTTCGAAGAACGCTGGGGTTTTCCCCATTGCGTTTTGGCAATTGACGGGAAACATTTTGCATGCAAGGTTAAATTTTGTTTTATTTATTGATAAAAAAAAAATTTTAGCAACCTAAAAATACAGGATCCGCCTTCTTCAACTACAAAGGATTTTTCAGCATTGTGATGCTTGCAGCAGTGGATCCTCAATACAAATTTGTGCTCGTCGACATTGGCGGATCTGGACGGCGATCGGATAGCAGCCTATATGGAGATTCCCAGGTTTAAAATTCGTAATATTTTCGATTAAAATATGAATAAATAAAGATCAAAAAATTTTTGGAAAGTCCGCGCAATGAACTGCCAATTCCGGCAAGAATTCCTGGACGAGAAGACCTTGGCGCCATCCCCTATGTCGTCCTTGCCGATGGAGGATTTGGAACAACAAATTACATGCTCACGCCATTCCCGGAACGTGCAGCAAATACAGATGAAAAAAGGCTGTTTAATCATCGATTGAGCCTGTGAGTTTATAATTTTATTTTAATTTAATCAAATCATAAAAATTCTAGTGCGAGACAGGTCGTCGAGAGCACCTTTGGCATCCTGGCCAACCGCTTCAGATTATTTGGGGGCACAGTGCAACTCGAGCCGAAACCATTCAAAAAGATTATTTTTTCGGCAATTTTGCTTCACAATTTTCTGATCGCAAATGGAGATGTGCCAAGAGAAGAGGAAATGATTAATAATATTTTGATAAATCCCCCCAATTATCGACCTGTCCGTGCTCAACAAATGGGTGCGATTATTCGAAACCGTTTTGTAAATTTATTTAATCCAGTTTGATTTTTTTGTAAAATAAATAATTGCAACAAATTATCATCAAAAAAAATGCAACAATTTATGAATGTCTTTCTTATTTTCAATTTCAAACATCAAATTCCGCTCCAATATTGCCCCCCATTCCATCCACTTCTTCGCCAATTTCAGTCCCTTCTTCTTGGTCAATAAGCCAGCCCTCAAACTCGCGGATAACATTGCCAATTGCATTTTTGAAGTCGAATTGCGCACGGCGATGTTTGGCAAGTCGTTTAATCATTTGATTCACCATCGAGGCTGGAATAAAAATTTTGAAATTCAAATTAATATTTTTAAATTTACCATGCGGGTCAATTTCCTTTTTTGCTTCACCCAAAAAACTGCCAATCAATTCCAATTCCGGATCGATATTCTTACTCTTCTTTGAAGTGTTTGGAGTTGATTCGGCCATTTTGCGCTTGGCATTGGTATTCTTCGGTGTTGGCACTTTGTTCTCCTTCGTTTCTTCATCTTCGTTGGTATCGCCGTCAACATTCAGGACTTCCTGCTGGACTTCGGCCACTTCGACTGATGAAATTCTGAACAAATTTAATTTTTGTACATTTTAAATTGATTTTATAAATTAAAAACCTTTCCACACTGACGTCGGCACACTCAATGAAGAGCATTGGCATCCAAAAACGCCAAACCGGTGGATTTCCGGCCTCTGCACCATCGCCAGTTCTCTTGCGCTTCTTAGTATTCGAAAATTGTCGGCGAAGCGCCTCCCATTGCGCTTTGGCGTCATCGACTATAGCATCAATTGTTTGATTAAGATAAAATTTATTTGTATTTAAACCTTTAAATTCGCGTCCAGTCGCATCCTCCATGTCCTGGACAACATTTTTCCATTGTGCACTCTTGTCCTTGTTTTTGTAGTCCTTAAGAGTGATGTCCCAAATTGCTGGCTGGGCTTTGACGCAATCAATCAATAGGAATTTATCGTTGTCGTCGAATCCGGTAGTCGTTGCCATGAATAAAATTGGCTTTTGTCGTCAAATTTGATAGTTTTGCCAATAAAAATTTGTTTTTATGCCAATATATCTGAAATAAAAATTGGTAATAAAAAATTATTATCATATTTGGATTCTCCGCTATGGATTACATGGGTTGGGATGGAATTGGATGGGGTTTTCCTATCAAAAAATGGGTGGTGAGGCGTTCATTTTTAATTATTTTCAATTGCATTTTTTTCGAAAGTGGATGGATGAAAAATTCTGAAAAAAATTTCTAAAAATATTTTAAAATATGCTTAACAATATTGGAATAACAATGGGGCTATTTGGTACCATGGTTGTATTGATACACAAGTGGTGACAAGTGCAGAAAGGCTCACACATTTTTTCTTCCCTTCACCAAAAAAGTATGTACGCATTTTTTGGTGACAGAGTCACAATTTTGACTCGCTCACACTCTGCCGGAAAGGGGTGTGGCCTCACCAAGTATATACGCGAACGCCTCACCAAAGTGTGATTGGGCCACCACTCACTTTAAGAAAAAATTCTTTCTGAGGAAATGAAGAATCACTCTCATTTTTGCATCATTTCATCCATTTTAATTTTAAACAATGTCCCTTTATCCAATTGGCTTTTCCCAATTCTAAAATTTACAAGAATAAAATTAAATATGCTCTATGTGAAAAAATCCAATTATTTTACAGCAAAATGGAAATGGCAACGGGAATGCGAACGGAAATGGCAACCAAAATGGGAATGCAAACCAAAATGCCAATGCCAATCGAAATCAGAATGCCAATTCGAACAGTGCCGACAATACAAACAACAATGTGAACAATAACAAGTGAATTTTTACTTATTAGGGGTTGAAGCGAATTGGAGGGAGGGCCTCCCTTATATTTAATAAATAGTTAATTCTTTGAAATGGTAAGAATTTTGAAACTCAACTCAAAAATATAAAAAATGTTTTACAACTTATTCTATTCATGAAATATCAATGTCAAAATTAGTTTCAGATCAAACCCCTCCAAAAGCTCCCAATATATTAATATTTTTTTATTAAAATAAAATTAATTAAATTTCTCATTTTAACAGCATCAACATTGGCCAAGGAGTCGGTGGCAAATGAAGTCAGCGAAGGCAAGAAAAGTGAATGAGTCAAATGAATGGAAGAGAAATGTGGAAAAGTTGAAATAAATAAACCATATGATAAAGATTAACAGAATTTACTGATGTTAAAATGAATAAAACAAAATGTTGCATATTCGCATTAATAATTAAATATTTCTTATTTTTATTGGTAATATTCAAGCTAGCCAAATTTTAATGCCAAATTTCTTGCAATCAGCAGGGAATTTTTGAATATTGATGAGAGGTTGAACTAGGTCATTATGAAATGATTCCTATTTTTTGGCATTTTTTTGGACATGTACGAATTAATAAAAAAGAAAATTATTCAAAAAGAGGGGAAATCGGGTTAAGTTTTGCATATCCAAGAAAACCAATAAATTTGGGCCAAATTTCTGGCAGATCTTTTCAATTATTCATTTGATAAAAATAAAATCAAGTCTTGCTTTCTTTCAAGTTTCAACATCAATTCATTTCCATTCTTCTCTTCGAGCTCCGACTCTCTTTTTTGTTTTTTCCCAATTCAAATTCCTCAACCTTCCTTTTCCTTTTCTTCCAATATATCCTGAGTGAATAAAATACATAAATTACACACACCAATTCTGATTTTGACTTTGAGCAGTGAACCCATTCCGGGAAGAGCCCTTCAACCAATTACATCACGCTCTTTGGATCTCTCAATCTCAACCTCAACCCATCCCCCGGACTTTGAATGAGTCTTTTTGCCAAACAACCCATTTTCATCTTCTCTTTTGGGCCGCACTCATTCTTTTTGGCCAAGATCCATCCATGTCACTTCCTTTTAATATGGATTTCGAACCTATCCATTTCGCCCTATAGGAATTGGCTTTATTAGATGTGAGCGCATGCATTGCGATTGCCTATTAGATTTGGCCAAAACAACTTTTACGGATGATGCCATCCGCTCATTATTCCTATCTCAAAGGCAATGCTTTGGCAAATATAATTCATGTGTGCTTTGTATTGAGAGCTTTCGCAAAATTAAATGTTGTCATTTTGACAAAAAATATAAAGCAGCAATTTTAAACCGTTTACGAAATAATCATTTTAAAAATAAAAAATCAAGAAAATAAAAAGAATAATTATCGGTAACAGAATGAAAGAAAAAAATGATAAAAATAAGCATCTTGAATGAATAATGAAAATTCATTAGTCGTTATCATCAATTACTTTATTAAATTATCATGGATAATAAAATCTAACTTTTTAAATTGTTTGAAATATTATGGAAAAATTGAAAATATAATAATAATTTAATTTTTAAATTTACTATTAATTATTTATGCCCAATCTTATGAAAAGTTTTATTGGCCTAAAAATATTTTTCAATATTTTACATTTAATCACTTAAAATAAAAAATTAGAGCTTTAAACGGAATATCGGAGATTAACCGCAACTAAAACGTATTTTGGCTTTGATTTTGATAATTATGATGTGAGAAGGAGAAGCATGATCGCATTTAGATTGGATGAGTGCCATTCCACCTATTCGATATGGATTGTGTGCGGCAATAATTCCCGGACCAAAAACAAAGGTAAAGACATTGGCCAAAAGAGAGGAGAGAAGCTAAAGGGAAAAATCGCATCAAAAATAACGGGTGATAAGTTATTGGCCAAATGAGAGAGAGGTGGCTAGCAGAGAGGGAAAATGGTTGATGAGGCCAAAAATGAAGCGAGAACGGCATTGACCAAATAAGAGGCGAGCGTCTAAAGGAAGTATTTTTGGAATGCAAAGAGGCATTATGGCCAATATGACTGCATCGGTGGATCAGTTGCTAAAAGATTCGTCATTTTGAAAATTTTAATTTTATATTTTTTAAGATTTTAAAAATGTTTAAGGCAGAAAGAGTTCGTTTATTCCCTTCCAGATATTGGCTGATATATTAAAAGTCAAAATTTAAAAGGCAACTAACTATCCATAAATCAGTTGACTATTCCATTTCAGTAAATAACAACACAAAAATCATAAGAGAAGTTTCGAATTGATAGCGCGCGAATGCGAGCGGCTTGTAGCGCGACTCAGCCTATTTTCGGTTGAATATAAAAATCCGAGCATTTATGGGTGATTGAATCTAGAG